>PISX010021401.1:0-33717 GCA_004024625.1 Mellivora capensis
TGCTGCAATTTAATATTACCTTATATGCATTTTGAGAGATGGGGAAACCAAATATGGCAAGTTCTCAGAGTACTTGATGAACAAAATATTAAAAATCCTGGATTCCTAACCTGTGACTCACTGAGCTATGCTGCCTAGGTGAATTAACTTATGAACATAACCAGAAAAACTTGGTTTCAAATGACCTCTCCATTACTCACTAGTTGCATATTTGGGGGAAAGTGACTTGATCCTTCTAAGCCTCAATTTTCTTATCTAAGATGGAGCTATTAAGG
This sequence comes from Mellivora capensis, assembly GCA_004024625.1. Classification (NCBI taxonomy): domain Eukaryota; kingdom Metazoa; phylum Chordata; class Mammalia; order Carnivora; family Mustelidae; genus Mellivora; species Mellivora capensis. Next base: position 276 of record PISX010021401.1, read on the forward strand.
CCTATATTTTTCATTTAACAAAGGCCTAATTAGCTGATTAAATAGCAGTTTTACTTGAAATAGCCTAGGCATATACAATATCTTAAATCCATTCTGAAACAAGATACAGGCTACATTTAAAACTAAGACCTGGCGACCTGGGTGGCTCGTTGGGTTAAGCCTCTGCCTTCGGCTCAGATCATGATCTCAGGGTCCTGGGACTGAGCCCTCATTGGGCTCTTTGCTCAGCAGGGAGCCTGTTTTCCTCTCTCTCTGCCTGCCTCCCTGCCTACTTGTGATCTCTCTCTCTGTCAAATAAATAAATAAAATCTTAAAAAAAAAACAACTAAGACCTAAATATTGCTTATTTCTACTAAGGTCAGTTCACCTGTAGTGATGTTCTTGAACCTTGGATGCACACTGGAGTCACATGTGGAAATTTAAAAATACTTAGGTCTGGGACCCAACCCTGAAATGTTTATTTAGTTGTTCTTGGTTATGACTTGGACACTGGGACTTTAAAAGCTTGACCTAAAGATTATTTCATTTATCCCAGTTAGTTTTGAATAATAAGATGTACTAACTATTAAACTTGATTAAGTAGCAGCAGATTTAAGCAGCCTTAAACATAACTGTTTAACTCTAATTAGCAGGTCCCGCCTGTTTGGTGTTCCCAATTAACTGTAAGTCCCAGCGAAAGTCAAATTAATGATTAGCTTCTTATCTTGTAGACAAAATGATAAACTTTAGCCTGGCATAACCAATATTTGGCAACACCATTCCTCCTCACTCTGCTAAAATAAAGTTGCTCTTTTATGTAAAAACAATCTGTGACTTCCAGTTAGGCTGAAGTTCAGTCATGCTCATAAAGGTTGAATACATTAGGGAGAATAATGTCTCCAGGAGATGCAGTGGAGATGCGGCAAAGAACAGAAGGACTAGTAAATAATGCAGAGGTAGACGTCAGCAGAAGCAATGTGCTTAGCTTTCACTTTCTTGCTCTCTTCACCTCCTGGGTGATCCCATCACCCCCAGCCCTCGATTATCAAGCACACGTTGATGTGTTCAAGCTGCCACTGCCCAGACTCACTCCCAATGTCCTTACTAATGGCCAAGGGTATACGAGACATACCTATTTGTATATCCTAAACCACTTCAGAACCATCATAAGTAAAAGTAGATTAATCCCTTTCTACTCCGAATTCTTTCTTTCTTCTCCATTTGCCAACTCATTAAGTAATGCCTGTTGTAGACACTCCAAGAATACTAGGTGGACCTCCAGCCAAAATTTATCCAGATGTCAAGACTGATGATGCCACACTTGCCCCAACAGGTCTGGACACATTTACTATTCACCTAATGAGGTTTTATGGGGAAAGCAGGGAACTCCCAATCAGATTCAAAATTGCTTGAGAGAATTAGGGAAAGGAGACTGGTTTGGCTTTTAATGTGATTAAGGACTTTCGCTGGGGTGATAGTTCCCCTATTTCATCCCCGTCTTGAGTTGTTTGGACTTCCCAGTGGGTGTTTAAGGAGGGAGCACCTGCAGTTTCCAATCCACTTTCCTAGATGTGGGGCAGAAGGAAAGTGGAGTGGTAGGGTTCGAGAGCTGCCAGTCACCCTTGATTAAGTATGAACTGTGATAATGATTCTGATACCAATTTTGAGGATTCACTTTTGATGTGAATTTAGAACAGAAATTTAGAACTTCCTGACTACCCATGCAAACCCGCAGAATATATTGTAATCTTAACAGTATATCTTTACGGATGTCACTTTAATTCCACGTATTATAATTAACTTATGTTTTTCCTAAGGATAAATTTAGTGTAGCATGTCTGTTAAATAAGTGGACTCTGGCAATCATTCACAGACAGATAATAAGTTGTAGGATATGACACTGAATTTGAACTAACCTGAAAAAATTAAATTATATGTATATATATGATTACATACATATATGATAGATTAATAGATTAGTATATATACCTTTTCATACATTAATAGACTAATATATATGTCTATTCATATACATATACATACATAAAATAGAATATTATATTTAGTATTCTATTAAATAAAAATACATAATGAACTTTGGGCCAATTTATAGTGATCTTAGTAAAAATAGGTAAGTATTACAGTTGAGAAAAAGATACTCCTATTAACTTCTGTTTCTTTAGACATTGTCCCTTGGTGATACTGAATCATTCATAAACTCTTTGGAAGAGAAGGTGAAATATTGAAACTGATGTAAATAGTTTAAAGTTGTACCATATGAAAAAATTAAACTTTTCTTTTTAAGGAGGATTTGTCTTTAATCATGCTGTGTTCTCTCATTAGTGTCCCCATGATTTTCTTCCTACAGCTCAAATCTCAAAAGAGAAATTTTCATTGTGAAGAAGTGCCCTAGATGTAACCTGTATGGTTTTTATTACCAGAATTGGCCAGATTTGATGAGAACAATTAATCACAATAGTTCTTACAATGGCAGAAATGGATGGACTTAATTTTTTATCATTCTGAAAGGGTGAAATAAAATCTCTTGGCATTTCTTAAAATAGCTTATTGACAAATTTGTAAGACAGTTAAGATAAATATTTATTATAAAGTCTCTGTTAGATTATTTTATTATTGAAAAAATCTTAACATTAATTTGATATCAGTTTCTCCAAAAGTGGATTTGACCAAAAAAGGCTTATGGGTGTATAAATAAGATATAGACTGAGAGTGGTAAAGGTAAAGGTTAAAAAACATAACCTATAAAAATCTCCGGTTATCTTATTTTAATTCTATGTTTGTTTCTATAAAAATATAGATCCAAAACAGGCATTATTTTCCTTTTTTTTAAAGATTTTATTTATTTATTTAGAGAAAGTTTGAGCTGGGGGAGGGGGAGAGGGAGAGGAGGAAAGAGAATCTCAAGCAGACTCCACACTGAGCCCGACAAAGACTTTAATCTCATGACCCTAAAATCATGACCTGAGCCAAGAATCAAGAGTCAGACACTTAACTAACTGAGCCACCCTGCCCCCAAAACAGACATTATTTTCATAAAAATACTTAATTTCTTAAATCAAAAGAACCATTTGCATAATCTTGGAAAATACAAAAGGGGCTGCTGTGATTATGTTAGCTTATTTTCTTTTGCTGTATAGACCTATATAGCTCTTTCTCAAAACAGCTATTTCAGTAGAACTTGGCAGATAATCATAAGAAATATTCCCTGGATGGATTTGACATCCAACAACATGTCAGGCCTCACTACCCTGAAACCCTCTCACCATAAACACTCTACAATTCTAGATAAAATACTTCATATTTAGTGAATGGCTTTGCTAAAGGAAGAAGAAAGAAGTCTCCAGATACCCTGAACAAGTAAGCAAGAAAAACCAGTCCCAGGTAGTTGAAAACAGTGACAGCAGCCGACTCTCCCATAGGACTTGCATGCCATAGGCTCATTCAGGTTCCTCTGGTCTTACTACAAGAACTATTTTAGTTTGATAACAAGTCTCTGAAGCAGGCACTATTGTTATCCTACTTTACAAACCAGAAATCGAGATGCAGAGATGTTGCATGACTTGCCCATGGCCATGCAGGTTATAAATGGCAGCCGTGGAATGACAACCAAGACACTCTGGCCCTGGAGTCAGTGGGCTAACCAGTTCATGAGTTCTAAGTCCATGGATCTGAGACAATGATCTCAAAAGCTCCAACACGGTGTTCAGAGAGATTAGCAAATAACAGAAACCATATGAAAGAATAACACAGTAAAGTAAGAATAATATTTTGGGGCACCTGGGTGGCTCAGTCGGTGGGGCATCCGACTCCTGGTTTTCATTCAGGTCATGATCTCAGGGCTGGGAGATCGAGCCCCCCATCGGGCTCCACACTAGGTGTGAAGCCTGCTTAAGGTTTTCTCTCTCCCTCACCCTCTCCCTCTGCCCCTCCGCCACTTCTCGCTCTCCCACTCTAAAAAAAGAGAAAAAATAAATAAAGAATAAACATATTGCAAAAGATCTAAATGGGACTTGTGGAAGTAAAAGAAAAAGTTATTGGAAGTAAAACTCACCTTCCTTTAATAGACATTACTTTAGTCAACTGTCAGTATTACGCACAACGGAATGTTAAAATTACAGATTAAGTGAAATGTGCTGTATTTTTCTGTCACTAATTTAGGAAACGAAAATCCATTATGTGCTTGTGCATCATAAAATGTAGAGCTTAATGGTTTCCTGTTGCCTCAACATCCCAGCGAACAGGCTCTGAGCACCTTGCCCAGATGACCCTGAGCAACTGTGGTAATAAGGCTGGCCCCTGATGCAGTAGCCCTTTCTGCCCTGTGACCTAGTGACACCACTATGCCAACTAAATCGCATGCCTCTTTGCTGAGGTACTCCACTCTGACCCGTAGTAAAGGCACTTGCTAAAGGCCCCTCTTTGCCTCCTGCTCCCCTTTTTTCTCCTTCAGCTACCTACCTGCTTGGTTGAGCCCCACCCCTCATGCCCTCCTGTGGCCCCTCCTGGTGTGCAGTGAATATAATAAACTTTGTCTTTCCGACTCTCACCTGCATCCCCTCTTACAGCAGCACCTGCTGGACCGCCTAATGAAAGAGCACAAAGCAGCTCATTCATAAAACTGCTGCTTCGTCTTACACCAGCCACGTCCAACCACACAGGTCAGAAGATCACAATCCTACAACAGGCTTGGAGGGAGGAGAACCAGAATACTGGAAAATACTTGTTCTCTGGAAAATATGTATGTTATTCTGCAAATATTCTTTGACTAAAATATTTTATGATTTCCCCAATTTTTATGTTTAAATACATTTAAAAATTTTTACTATGCCATCACTAAATTCTCAAAAGCCTGCTTTTATTATAATTTAAAAATCTTATATTTTACCTCTTATATAGATAAATCTATCTATCTATCTATCTATATACAACTATAGTGTACAGCCACCATTGTTACCATGAACTTGGTTGCTTTTCCTGGACTGAAATGGTCATTTCCATTCTTAATAATTACAAACAGGAAAATAATAACAAATTCCACTATCTATGAATGGACATTTTCTTCCCCTATTTTTTTACAGATGCATACACACATATTAAGATAATTTTACAAATGAAGGAATGATCACTGAGAATGTTCTAGACATAAAAGTCCAAGATTAAATATTATTTTCATTACTGAGAATGAAATTAGTAATTCAAGCGGCATTTGTGCTACTGATAGTATTTTAGGAAAATAATAGAGTTAATGAAGGAAATATAATCTGTTCTTTCACCAGGTATTAAAATAAAGCTTTGCTAAATTTTGGCAGAGACATGCCAGGAAAGAAACAGACTGAGTCCTTAGATCTAAGCCCCATGTGCCAGGGGCACTGATTTCACTCTGGTTCCTAAAATCCATGCTAACACCTCCACAGGACCTTAGAGAAGAGAACTTCTAAGCCCCTTTTTAAGATTTTTTAAGAATTTGTAAAAGAAAATGTATTGGTTTTTCTTACCACAAATTATACCTACTAACTTTTCTTGAGTAACTAAATGTGACTAATATGTTTCAAATAATCCTTACTGTTTTCTTGACTTTACTCTTTATGTTTTTTTATTGACTATGTTCCTTATGGTTACTTTTCATCTCTATGACTTGTTTATTATATAATAGTAAATGACTTAAGGTACTATATGCATTGTTATTCATTCTTCATGTTTCAATAGAGTCAAATGAATTATTTTCATCTTAGGGCCTTCTCTCTGATTTTCAAAACTGTTTTTCTTTTCTAACATCATAAGACACCATTAAATCAGTCTTAAATTATATTAAAATGGGCTTCTTAATGACAAGCCAATAAGCATGGATGACCCATTATGCTTTAGACATTTTAAACATCTCACAATAAGAAATCACATCTCGGGAGATCGAATAGCTTGCTGAAGGATTCTCTAAGGAATAGACCTGAGTAACCAGGGTCTGTGATGAAAAACACTTTTCCAACTCTCAAGCTACCTCCTGGAGTGACAAGAGGAAGGAAAAGCAAAGCTAGGACCAGAGGGAAAAAAGAAGCATCCAGATGACATTTGCAAGAAATAATTTCTCCTTCTTTTGAATGCCCAGAGTCCTTTATCTGTAATTAAGTTAATCTCTTTCAACAAACATTAATTTAAATTATAATAAAAGTATCTACCACAACTGAGTTCTTATTTTGCCCTTATAAACTTTCTGAAGGGCACCACATGCATTCATACATTTGTACAACATATTTATGACAGTTCTGCAACTACAATTCTCAGTTTACTAAGGAAGAAGAAAAAAATTAAGAAAGAGTCATGATCACAACTAGCACACAGCAACAATGATCCACTGTTTCTTGAAGAAATCAATGAATAAGCAAATATTTGTTAACCTTTCAGTATTACAGTATTAGAAGATCTCTAAACAGCAAGTATATTTTCTGATATATTTTATATTCTTACACTTTCCAAAGTTTTTCAACGTCAGTAGCAATAAGATTATTAAGGGAAAGTAATTTTTTTAAAGATTTTAAAGTATGAGCTAGTAAACATCTCAGGAGAATCATGTCAAATCTTATTAGTAACATATAGCACGTTTCAGTTAACTGTTTCTTAACCCCCTTTCATCTCACTTATAATATGACTTTTCTCAGTTTCATTTTTAAATCTGGAGGGATGTTTTGACCATTTCTTGGTCTCCCACAATGTGTGCATTTGTTCTGGGAATCGATGATGGCTGACCAGCCTAAGATCACACTTGAACTAGTAAAATTTAGGATTAGAGCCTGAGGATCTTGTGATCCTGTATTCATCTCCCTCCACAATAATCATTAAGCCTAATTAGATTCAAAAACAAATAGAACAATCATAAAACCTAGAATTACTTCATTCTTCTCATGACCAAGGAACAGAGTCATAACATAATCAGACTACAAGGATCACAATTTAATAATCAAAGGAAGGAAAGGAAATGAACAGCACATTGCCTTGAAAAGGTAAAGGTGAAATAACGGCTTACATGGGAAAATAAGACCTTGCTAAAGGAACACTAATGCTTACCTTAGTGTATCTTTGATTCGCTCCACCTGATTCCTCATGATCCAGAGAGACATTACACTTCTCCTTATATCCTTCCTCAAACATGTGATCCTAGAAATACAAAATAAACAAGTGTGCAGTGCTGTGCTTTTTTTACTTTAAGTTACTCTAAGTTAATTTGATGCAGTTAAAATGTATGTTATTAATCATGTAGAAAGCTTTCCTTTAAGCAAACAGTAATTAAGTTAAAAACTCTTAAGAATACCTACAGAAGTGTCTCACACCAACGCTCTGGCAAAAAGTAAATAAAGTGACTAAACCAACTCCTTAGACAATGGGATAATTGATTGAAAAGACAAATCATGAGAGACTCTGGACCCCAGGAACCAAACGGAGGTCAGAGATGGGAGGGGGGTGAAGGGATGGGGTAACCAGGTGATGGGTAGTAAGGAGGGCACATGTGGTGATAAGCACTGGGTGTAAACACAACAAATTAATCGTTGAACACTACATCAAACACTGAGGATGTACTATATGCTGGCTAATTGAACATAATAATAAAAAATAATTTAAAAAATCAGACACAAAAAGAAAGACAAGACAAGACAGTCATATACAAGAAAACAAGAGAGGGGGCATAATTTCAAATTTCCTGGGCGATTACTAGAGTTTATATTTCACAGTCTTAAAGGGGATTTCAGTCATTTACATATTGTTAATTAACAGGATGACTAGACTGACAAATATCTTCTACATGTTCAGTTATGACCCACAGATATGATTTCAGGGAATCCTCGTATTTCTCAGTTCAGCCTGGAATGGGCATCAATTATACGTATTTAACAGGAACATTAAATTTTGTTATTTATACATACGGACAAAGTCTATGACACACTCACAATTTAAGGACACAAATAGAATTTTGAAACCTTCGTTTTTAGTTCAGTAACATAACTGGAATTAACATTTCCATTTCTTACAAGGAGGACTATTTACAATAAATGGGAGATGTTCTCAATGAGCCAGATTCATGTCCCACATCAGTGCTAACTCTTTTTTACAATTACAAAGGACATAAAAATCAGGTCTATTAGTATTTTAGTCATTGTCTCTTCTTGAAATGAGGTTCAGGGCTGGTCAGAGCCAGATAAGAATTTTTGGTTTTAATTTATTCATTTGATATATATAGAGAGAGAGAACACAAGCAGGGGAGCAGCAAAGGGAGAGAGAGAAGCAGGCTCTCCGCTGAGCAGGGAGCCGAGGTGGGGCTTGATTCCAGCGGCCTGGGATCATGACCTGAGCCGAAGGCAGATGCCCAACTGACTAAGCCATGCAGATGCCCCCAGATAAGAAATTGTATCAAATATGTTACTTTGAAGGAAAATATAAAGAGAACCTAAATATTTTATTTAAGCATTCAAACATTTTTCTGCTTAGCATTACAGTTTGTCTTAATTTTCTCTTTCTCTCTCTTTTGTTTTCTCCCCCCAATTTGTTTATAGACTTTGTCTTGTACAAACTGAAAACTAGATTGTATTGGGAAAATTCCAAATTCCAAAAAAACCACCGAGTGACTTTAGTTGAGAACATACAATGGATTGCTGATTGGGTCATATTTCAGGAAACCTATTTTACATTAATTGTTTAAAGAAAATGGAATCCATCACCACCAGTTTGTCACTACATCTTAAATATTGCAGAGATCTCCATCCCACATATATTATTTCCTAACTTTTTCTTCCATATCAAAATATCTCCTCTTCTCCCTTCCCAAAAACAGAAAAGCAGGACATAAAAATAAAAGTTCTTAATATTGTGTGTAACTTTTTATTATAATAAGGATTTTAGCTATGGTGATGAAGTAATCAAGCAATACAACTAATAACTCACTTAAAAATAATATTATGTCTATTAACATATACTTATATTGCTTAAAGACATAAGCAGATTTATGTAATATTTATAATTTAATATGGTACACTTATAATAAAAATTTTGGTTTCATTTTAAAAGATTAACTCAGATTTACAATAAACATTTTTACAATAAAAATATTTATCATGTTCAGATACTAGTTTTTAGCATACAAGGCATGTATAAGCTCTCTACTGATTTAAACTTTTCAAATGATAGCTCTAAAAAGTACATCACAATCTTTTTATACAAAACCATGAAAATAACTATCTTTGTGGTGTCAAAAAGACTTTTGGTTATCTAGCATCCATTTTCATCATGTTCCAGTTTTGATTATTTTTCAATCGGCTTGTCCAATTGATTTCTTCTTTTTTGTAAATGTTACCCACCTTTAAATAAAACTGTAACATTCTAACTATGATCACTTGGTAGATTAAAACAGATAAAGTATATTTGGACAATTATGTTTTAAAACACATTATCATTTCACTTACTTTTAAAAGCCTACATTTTAATCATGCGTAACACACACATTTCCTTTTTAGACTGCTCTTAAAAATTCTTAGATAAGAATTTTCCTGGATCCTCTCAGATTTGGGTGGAATATCTGAGTCAGTGTGTTCAATAATTGTTTTGATTGTCCAAAAAATGGAGTCCAAATGGTTTCATATGTATGTAAACTATATTATGATTATCATTCCCAATCACTTCAGAACAATATTTAATAATGTCTTCAATGTTCACTTATTAATTTATTTCTAAAATATCTGGATCAGGAACCGGCTCTTCTCACTGAAGCAACAACAGTTGTCCATCCACTCTGTCTATGTGAATCGTCCTAAATATGGCTAAGCTCTCACATTCCTACGTTTGAAGCATGTGTCAGATCCCCTGGCTGGGATCCGAGCAGTGGCCTTTCTTCAGCTTGTACTATTATCTTGTCATCATGCTCTGGTATGAAAACATTCAGAATTAAGCAAAAAGAATTTTTCATTGATTAAATAATATATACATTTTGACTTTTAGAGTGGCTTGCTTTGTAAGACAAGAGATGCCAGAAGCAGCTATTGGAGCCTAGAGCCTTGAGTCTCACTTACTTTGCTTTCCAGGTAGAAGTCAAATCTGGGTTCCCTTCCCCACCAGCAAAAAGTGAGTATCTACATCTAGATAATACAAGATGGCTGTGTTAGTTTACAGCTCTCTGAAAACACCATATAAAGTGACAGTAATAGAGAAATTGGCAAACTATCATCTGTGGTCCAGTTACCTGCTTTTGTACATCAAGTTGTACTAGATGACGGGCACACATGCTAATTTATGTATTTTGTATGGCAGTCTTCAGCTGCAATGGCAGGACAGGATAGTTGCAACAGAGACCTCTGGCTTGCAAAACTTAGAATATTTACTGCCTGGTCCTTTAAGAAATCAAATGCTGACCTCTCTTAATAATGAACACTAATATGTATTACTACTATTACTAATAGCAACAAAAGTCAATCTCTACAAGTCTAATTAAACTACTTGAAATATCCACCAAGTGGTGATGCACTCTTTCTTTCTTTAGGAAATGAATACAGTTGACTTTGCATTAGCAAAATACCAAGTGTTTATTTCTATATACCCAACCTGAAGTTAAACCTTCTTATCAGTGTCTGCTTGTTAATCTCTATGATGACAATGAGAGCTTAAGCTTTCAATTTCATGCCCAGGTACTTAATGTTTATATGATTCTGCTTAATGCTGATTACGGACATTAGAACATGCTGACACATTAGTGTCAAGTTCTAAGATAAAGTTTTATATATTATTCTAAGTTCTAAGATAAGTTCTAAGATAAAGTTTTCTATATTATTCATATTTAAATTGTGATATACTAAACAGATGTCACCTATAGTTACTTGGCTTAAATAAAAAAGCTACAAATTAATGTTTCCAAGTTTTAAAATACATATCAGAACTGAAAATCAATCAGATCACTTGATCTAAGTTAATTAGAGAAATACATATTAGAAACTTTGGATTAGATGCAATTTGAAACCAGTAGTGGCCAAGCAAGAAATGATACCAAAAAAGATCTACCAGACACCAATAGTACTGAAAAGTCATCCTCTGTAAAATAAAGAGCCATTGGGGACGCCGGGTGGCTCAGTTGGTTAAGCGGCTGCCTTCGGCTCAGGTCATGATCCTAGCGTCCTGGGATCGAGTCCCACATCGGGCTCCTTGCTCGGCAGGGAGCCTGCTTCTCCCTCTGCCTCTGCTGCCACTCTGTCTGCCTGTGCTCACTCACTCTCTCTCCCTCTCTCTCTGACAAATAATTTAAAAAAAAAAAAAAAACAAAATAAAGAGCCATTGGGAGTTTGATTATGTATAGAAGTTAGTTGTGTAACTGACAGGTAGCAGAAACCCAGTAGACTTAGGCCGGGTCCCAGGGAGAGAGTTGAGGAACGCGATGCGGCACAGCTCAGAGGGAGATTTATTTAGCTCTTGACTCTATACAGCTATATCATTTGATGATATTTCAGTGTGATATATCACCTTTTTTAAGTGATATTTATTTGAAGAAGTCAAAATAATATTTTTTCCCCTTTGAGACATAAAATAATAAAGGCCCTAACAGTAACCATCGCTTATAGCTCCTAGTCTAAATACTTAAACTATTCTTACATACTGATTAAAAAGAAAATCTGTCAAACACCCAAATGACCTATGATTTATAAGAATAGGTTCTCTAGTTTTATTTACTTTATTTTTACTTTTAATTTAAATTTTAAGTAGTGTACAAGGCAATATTGGTTTCTAAAATAGAATTCAGTGATTCATCACTTACATACATCATTCAGTGCTCATCACAAGAAGTTCTTTAATGCACATCAACCATCTAACCCATCCCCCATCCACATCCCTCCATCAACCCTCAGTTCATTCTTTATTGTTAAGACTCTCTTATGTCTTGCTTCCCCCTCTTTTTTTCTTTTCCCTTTTCCCATATGCTCATCTTCTTTCCTTCTCACATTCCATATATGAATGAGATTATATGGTATTTGTCTTTCTCTGACTTATTTCACTTAGCATGATACACTCTATCTCCACCATGTCATTGCAAATGGCAGGATTCCATTCTTTTTGATGGCTAAGTAATATTCCATCTTGTGTATTTTGTGTGTGTGTGTGTGTGTGTGTGTGTGTGTATATACATATATATCCCTTCTTCTTTATCCATTCATCTCTTGATGGACATTTGGGCTCTCTCCAAAGTTTGGATATTGTTGATAATGCCACTATAAACATTAGGGTGCATGTATCAAATTAGTATTTGAGTCAGTATTGAATCAGTATTTTTGTATCCTTTGGGTAAATACCTAGTAGTGAGATTGCTGGATCATGGGGTAATTCTATTTTTAACTTTTTGAGGAACCTCCATACTATTCTCCAGAGTGGCTGCACCACCTTGCATTCCCACCAATGGTATAAGGGTTTCCCTTTCTCCACATCCTCGCCAACACCTGTAGTGTCCTGACCATAGGAGAAAGGCTCTTGATTTTTCCCCATTGAGGATGATATTAGGTGTGGGTCTTTCATATGGGTCTTTATGATATTGAGTTATGTTCCATCTGTTCTCACTTTGTTGAGGGTTTTTATCAGAAAAGGATGATATATTTGTCAAATGCTTTTTCTGCATCTATTGACAGGATCATATGGTGGTTCTTATCCTTTCTATCCATATCCATATGGTATAACATGTTAACTTGCAAATACTGACCCAACCCTTTAGCCCAGGAATAAATCCCCCTCCGTTGGTTGGGTGGCTGCCTTCAGCTCAGGTCTTGATTTTGGAGTCCCGGGATCGAGTCCCGCATTGGGTCCCTGCTTGGCAGGGAGTCTGCTTCTTCCTCTGACCTCTCCCCTTTCACGATCTCTCTCTCTCTCAAATAAATAAATAAAATTTTTAAAAAAATTCTTTTCATGTACTGCAGAATACAATTTGCTAGTATTTTGTTGAGAATTTTTGCATCCTTGTTCATCAGGAATATTGGTCTGTAATTCTCCTTTTTAGTGGGGTCTTTGCCTGGTTGTGGAATCAAGGTAATGCTGGCTTCATAGAATGAGTTTGGAAATTTTCCTCCCATTTCTATTTTTGGAACAGTTTAAGAAGAATAGGAATTAACTCTTCTTTAAATGTCTGGTAGAGTTCCCCTGGGAAGCCACCTGACTCAAGACTTTTGTATGTCGAGAGATTTTTGATTACTGATTCAATTTCTTTGCTAGTTATGAATATGTTCAAATTTTCTATTTCTTCCTGTTTCAGTTTTGGCAGTTTGTAAGTTTCTAGGAAGTTGTCCATTCTTTTAAAGAACCAGCTCTTAGTTTCATTAATTTGTTCTACTGTTTGGTTTCACTTTTGTTTTTGTTTGGTTTCTATATAATTTATTTCCACTCTAATCTTTATTATTTTTCATCTTCTACCGGCTTTAGACTTTCTTTGCTATTTCTTTTCTAGCTTCTTTAGGTGTAAGGTTAGGTTTTATATTTGAGAATTCTCCTGCTTATTTTTTTTAATAAAGATTTTTGTTTATTTATTTGACAGACAGAGATCACAAGTAGGCAGAGAGGCAGGCAGAGAGAGAGGGGGAAGCAGGCTCCCTGCTGAGCAGAGAGCCTGATGCGGGGCTCAATCCCAGGACCCTGAGATCATGACCTGAGCCAAAGGCAGCAGCTTAACCAACTGAGCCACCCATGCGCCCCTTCTCCTGCTTCTTGAAGTAGGCCTGTATTGCAATATACTTCCCTCATAGGACTACTTTTGCTGCATCCCAAAGGTTGTGAGCGATCTTGCTTTTATTTTCATTTATTTCCATGTATTTTTTTTAAAGATTTTATTTATTTATTTGACAGAGCGAGGTCGCAAGTAGGCAGAGAAGCAGGCAGAGAGAGAGGAAGGGAAGCAGACTCCCCACTGAGCAGAGAGCCCGATGTGGGGCTTGATCTCAGGACCCTGGGATCATGACCTGAGCCGAAGGCAGAGGTTTAACCCACTGAGCCACCCAGGTGCCCCCCATGTATTTTTTTTTTAAAGATTTTATTTATTTATTTTAGAGAGAGGCAGTGAGAGAGCATGAGTGAGGAGAAGGTCAGAGGGAGAAGCAGACTCCCCGTGTAGCTGGGAGCCTGATGCGGGACTCGATCCCGGGTCTCCAGGATCATGACCTGAGCCGAAGGCAGTTGTCCAACCAACTGAGCCACCCAGGCGTCCCCCATGTATTTTTTTTAATCCTTCTTTAATTTCCTGGTTAACCCTTTCAGAAGAATGTGTATTCTGCTGCTTTAGGATGAAATGTTCTGAATATACCTGTTAAGTCCATCTGGTCTAGTGTGTTATTCAAAGCCATTGTTTTCTTGTTTTTCTGCTAAGGTGATCTGTCCACTGCTGTAGGTGTAAAAGTCCCTTACTCTTATTGTACTATTATTGAGTTTCTTTATGTTTATTATTAATAGATTTATATATTTGGGTGCTCCCAACCTGGGGGCATAAATATTTACAAATGTTAGATCTTCTTGATGGATAGACCTCTTAATTATTATATAATGCGCTTCTCCATTTCTTATTACAGTCTTTATTTTAAAATCTAGTTTGTCTGACAAAAGTGTGGCTACTTCATCTTTCTTTTGATGTCCATTAGCATGATAGATGGTTCTCCATCCCCTCCCTTTCATCTTCAGGTGTCTTTAGGTCTAAAATGAGTCAGTCTCTTGAAGCAGCATATAGATGGATCTTGTTTTTGTTTTCTTTTTTTTTTTTAAATCTATTCTGATACCCTATATCTTTTGATTGGCACATTTAGTCCATTTACATTCAGAGAGATTACCAAAAGGTAAGAATTTAGTGCCATTTTGTTACCTACAGAGTTGGTGTTTCTGGTGACATTCTCTGGTCCTTTCTAGTCTTTGTTGCTTTTTGTCTTTTTTTATTCCTGCACTCAGAGATTCCTCCTTAAAATTTCTTGCAGGACTGGTTTAGTGGTTACAAACTCCTGTAGTTTCTGCTTGCCTGGGAAACTAGCTCTCATTCTTTTCCAAAATATAGCCTTGCTAGATAAGGAATTGTTGTCTTCATATTTTTCCCATTCAGCACATTTTTATCTCAATTGCCGTACCAAGTTTTAAATCTCCAAATTTCAGGGACTCCTGTGCCCTGTTCCTGGAAGGGGAGGGTCTCACCACATTTGCTGATTGTCCCAGGAGAGCAATGGCGTGACCACATGTTGGTTTACTGTTTATAGCATAAAGCTGGCACCAAGACCAGCTCTTCTCAGCTGGCTTCCCAGCTCCTATACCTGGGAATGGTGCAGCACCTTGATGCCATCCCTTCTTCCAGAAACTCACGAGATTCTCAGACTACGCTGTCTCTCCTGGGAATCCACCCCTCTTCACAACCTGAGCACCTTTAAGCCAGGCACATCCCCCATGGTGGTGAACCTAAAAGTTCAGATTTTGAACTCTGCTGCTTCTAATACTTTGCAGTAGCCTCCATAAGTAGGCTCCCTCCCCGCCACTGTGTCCAGAGCTGTATCTTCCCCCAAGCAAACTTCTGCACCGTCTACCTTCCAAAAAGTGGTCCTTTTTCTACTTGTAGGCTTTGCAGTTTTTGTTCTCTCAGAGCTCTGATTTCTTGGATGTTCAGAGTTGTTTGAGAACTATCTAACTGTGTTCCAGAGAGGAGACAAGCTCAGGGTCCTCCTCCTCCTAAGTTTCCCAGTTTTAGAAGGTTATTCATGAATCATCTTGATCCTTTGATAAAATTCAAAAATTGTCTCACCTAGAACCTTCAGTCAGCATAAAATGGATCTATCTATTGTAATTCTAGTCTGTTTTCATGACTTGACATATAGATAAATAATCAGAAAAAATTCTCCTCAGAAGAAAGAATCATCAGTATATTTTGACTAGAACTTCATTTATTTCTTAAGGTCTTATAGGACTGTATTTTGGGGGTTCTAATTTCTAAATTGGTATCCTATAGACATAGTCTTACTATAGATCCATTCTCTCTGAGGCTTTTATTTAAAAATGTTGCACACTCTTACTTTTTCTTTTAATTGTACATTACTTTAGAAGCAAATCAATTAATGAGGAAAATTTAAAGGAAGGATTTTCAGAATTTCTCAGGATATTCTTAAGATGTGTCAAAGTGTTCTTTAATAGATTACAGAGGTATTTTTGTATTTTAGGCAAAACTGATTGCTCAGGTTGACTAGTATTGCAAGCTTATGGGGACAGATGAAAAATGAACTGCTCTCTAACACGTAATATTTAATTATGAACTTGAACCAAAAAGAAATATCAAAAGTAACGGTTCTAAAGCTAAAAACCAATAAGCTTTGCACATACACACACATATATATGTACTATATACGTTATATATAGTTATATACATATGAATGGAGCACTTGAATAAAAGATATATTAAAAAGAACATAATTCACCCATATTTTTGATCAAGTAGCACTAAAACAAAAGGAAAAAACAGGTTAACAAAGAGCAAATTGAAAAAAGAAACTGACAGGAAAATTTAGTAATGTCTACCAAAAACCTTAATAATGTTAATGTATACTAAAATCCTTAATAATTAATGATATCTTTAAGTTTTGTAATCTAGGAATGCTGCGGTTCTAAGAACAAACAGAGTAATAAATTCAAGGATTCTCAATCACCTTAAATTCTTCATGTAAGACAAAGAATCACCAAATTCAGTGTTTGAATCATGCAAAATTATAAATATATGTGTGTATATATGTATATATGTGTGCATATATTGTATAAATGCAATTTTTTAAAAGACTTTATTTATTTGAGAGAGAGAGAAAACACAGGCAGGGAAGATGGGCAGAAGGAGGGGGAGGGCTGAGAAGGAAGGAAGCCCAATGTGGACTCGATCTCAGGACCCTGGGATCATTACCTGAGCCTAGGGCAGACGCTTAACCAACTGAGCCACCCAGGTGCCCCTGTAATTTTTAAGAACTGTTTAAAAAGATTAGGAAAATAGCAGTAATTCAGAAAGTCCCAATAAACTCAATTTAACACTTTTGTTTGGCTACTTAGTCAATGCCCCTTATAACTAATACAAATGGAGTTTATTACAATTTAATTTGGGGATGTTATGACAAATTATTAATGGATGAACCAGAGCAATTATCCCTTAAAATTTCCTTACCTCCTAACCTTTCTCTGTCTTTTCAAGAATGAGTCTGTAATGTAGATAAGGAGAAATTTTGTATAAGGACAGACCCCTGAACAGACTTTGTCGGAGTAAAACTCCACGTAATTCTGCAGCAAGCACAGGAGCATTTCCAAACAATGCTCTGCGTGTCTAGCGAGTTTAACATGCAAAGCTCCCCAGATGCTTGCTCTTTGAAAAAAAAGAGCACACACAGAACACACAGAGTCCTGCCAAATATTTTAGCCATAACTGACAGTGCGCATACTCAAATGATTGCAGCCACTTACTGTTTTTTTATGCCACCTGTTACCATATACTTCATCTAATTAGTGCTTTAAATGAAACAACTCAAAAGCCCTTTTCTAACTTGCAAAGTGAAAGATCAAATAATTGTAAGTTAGAGAGTTAGCATCAAGTCAGTATAATTAGGTATTACCTAAAAATTGAGTTCCGTCATGGTGCACAAAAATTATCTACAGTCCATTATCTTTGGAACATACAGTATATATGAGACTACAAAACCAGTATTATAAATCTACTGAACTGTAATCTTCCCCTTTCTCTACTATGCAGTTGCTTCAAGAAAATTAAGTCCTCAATTTTCTCTCATTTTCTTTTTAGACATTGAGTAAGTGTGATAAATATTCCATTTCATTTCCCTGATGTGATCTTCAGAACCACAGACCGAATGCAGGGGAAAATGACTTTATACCACTCATACTGGCTGTTTTCATAGATGTAAATCCTGGAAGTAGGTGCTACTGATGGGCAAGTAACTGCCTGGAATTACCCCCACTGGCATGCTTTGCTTAACCATCACGATATTTTAGAAATTGGGAAATTTTATGAATCATTCCTATTTCTTGACTTCTCCTGAAAATCAAACAAATCTTTCAGTATGGATCTTCATTCCCATATAGTAACATGCAGCTGGATGCAATTCCTATCGGCCACAATCTCTGCCATTTCTGTTACTTTATGTCCAGTGCGCCTCACTGATTCAAATAGCCTATAGGCATTTGAATTTCAGTCTCTTACAGTCAATTATCTACATTTTCTGGCATGGCTGCTTTTTTCCATGATTTGGCCCCTGGCACAATTAGAATACAGCAATTACCTATTCTCCTACATCTATAATTGGCATTTCCTATTTGCTTATCAATTTTATATTGACTAACTAGATTCATGCAGCATGTGATACTGAAGAGTATATAATGATAAGGTAGGACTGAAATCTCATTTTATTGATGGTCAAAACAGAAATGCAGCCACAGTTTGAATTAGGAGATGCATTCTGGCTCCTTGCCTCTGGAGCCTGAAACCTTAACACCAATGTTGTCTGTATGTCTCTTGTTTGGTCCACAGAATGACTTGACCTATGGAGGCAACCCCTTGGACAAAATTGTGATTCAGGGGTTTTCTTTTTTTGGAATCTTTAATTATAAGTACTGAATCCCTTCTGAACCTCTTTGATGCCAGAGTTTAAACTGAAATACCATCATCATAATAATTTAAAATAATCAATTAAAATCCCATAGTACTTTCCTTTAAAGATATTTTTTAGTTTTAGTTTTTAAGTGTTATAGTGCTAAAAATGTCATTCATCTGAAGATGGTAAGCTTTCTTATAATAAATATATGCAATATGTAAAAATAATATGTGCCTAATTCCTTACCTCTATAAATTTGAATCCATCCCTCTTCATCTTCCATTATTTCCCACAATGTTTGAGATGAGAAACAGGAGTAGCATTGAAAGATAATTGTTTAAATGTGACCAAACCAAAGAACTGTGATGAGCTTCTCTATTCTATTCTCCTCAGCATATAATTTGTTTTATTATATGATATGACAATTAAATGCATTAAAACTCTGATCTTTGATCTGTATTTTTTCATTTATCCCTTTAGTTTTCTTAGTTGTGCAGAAATGAGTTTTATTTCAGTTTTTAATTTCTTTCCTGACACATTATAATTCAAGCATGCTGCTGCCAGATGGAATTCATTTCAATAATATGAAGTGAAAATCATAAAGAAAAAAAATTCAAATTCCTAGAAGAATTATCAGGGAACATAAATTTATCATAAAAATTGAAACCATGCTACATTATATATGTTTCTTAAAAACAAATACAGCCATAAACACACACTCATATGCAAGTCCCATTTCTCAAAAATATTTACTATTGATGATTTGTGTATCTTTATATGCTTACTCGAGATATTAAAGTTTGTATCTTTCATTCAGTGATACGTCTTAGCCATCTCTCCATGTTAAAACATGTAGATCTACCAATTTCTTAATGACTACAAAGCATTTAATTGCATGATAAACCTACATTTGTGAAACTGCCTCTGGTAGAATGTGGGTTGTTTTCCTTTTCTTTTCTGTTTTTTTTCTACTACCAATTTTAAGTGAATATATCTGTGCATATGTCTTTTCACCTTTGTAAGAGGTAAAATGGGGATGAATAATTTGAAGAACGGCTGGGTCAGACTTTTGGCAAATATAACAGTTTAACAATGGCCTCTGAAAACATTTTATTACTTTCACTCTGACCATCTCTACATCAGTAGAGGATGTATGCCTCTCCATAATTTTGTGAACACTGAGTGTTGTCAATTACATAACACTTTTAGACTTTATTTCATCATTTTGTGCCACTTGAATTTTTTATTGGAGATAAAAATTTTAGTATAGTTTTCTCTTTTACAGTAAGACATATTAAAACACCTAAAAGTGAGCATTATTTTAAACACTGTATCTTAAAAAGTGATAAATACTAATCAAGAAAGAAAACTACCAAATTAGATTTTAAATTAAAGACTGTAGTCAGAGATAAAGAAGTGTACTACATCATTCTTAAAGAGTCTATCCACCAAGAAGATCTAACAATTGTAAATATTTATGTTCCCAATATGGGAGCAGCCAACTACACAAGATAACTGTTAATCAAAGATAAAGAGTCATATTGATATGAATACATTAATAGTAGGGGATCTTAACACACCACTCTCAGTAATAGGTCATTCAAGCAGAAAATCAATAAAGAAACAAGAGCATTGAAGGACACATTGGACCAGATGAACCTCATAGATATATACAGAACATTCCACCCTAAAACAACAGAATGCTCATTCTTCTCGAGTGCACATGGAACTTCCTCCAGAATAGACAACACACTGGGTCACAAATCAGGGCTGAACCAATACCAAGAGACTGAGATTATTCCCTGCATATTCTCAGACCACAATGCTTTGAAACTTGAACTCAACCACAAGAAAAAGTTTGGAAGGAATTCAAACACTTGGAAGCTAAAGACCACCCTGCTTAAGAATGTTTGGATTCACCAGGATATCAAAGAAGAACTTAACAAGTCATGGAAACCAATGAGAATGAAGATATATTGGTCCAAAACCTATATGATATGGCAATGGCAGTCCTAAGGGGGAAATATATAACCATCCAAACCTCCCTCAAAAAAATTGAAAAATCCAGAATACACCAGCTCTCTTTACACCTTAAAGAACTGGGAATCAACAACAAATTAAGCCAACCCCACACACAAGAAGGGAAATCATCAAGATTAGAGCAGAGCTCAATGAGATAGAAACTAGGGATACAGTAGAGCACATCAATGAAACTAGAAGCTGGTTTTCTGAAAGCATCAATAACATCAATAAACCATTGTCCAAACTAATCCAAAAGAAAAGAGAGAGGACCCAAATTAATAAAATTATGAATGAAAAGGGAGAAATCACGACTAACACCAAGGAATTAGAAACAATCATCAGAAATTATCAACAGTTATATGCCAATAAGTTAAGCAACCTAGACGAAATGGATGCATTCCTGGAAAACTATAAACTTCCAAAACTGAATCAGGAAGAAACTGACAACCTGAAGAGACCAATATCTAGTAACGAGGCTGAAGCTGTGATCAAAAACTTCCCAAAAAACAAGAGCCCAGGACCTGACAGATTCCCTGGAGAATTCTACCAAGCATTCAAAGAAGAAATAATACCTATTCCTTTGAAGCTGTTTCAAAAAACAGAAGGAAAACTTCCAGACTCTTTCTATGAAGCCAGTATTACCTTGATCACAAAACCAGGCAAAAACTCCACCAAAAAAGAGAATTTCAGACCAGTATCCCTGATGAATATTGATGCCAAGATTCTCAACAAGATCCTAGCTAATAGGATCCAACAGTACTTTAAAAAGATTATCCACCATGACCATGTGGGATTTATCCATGGGATGCAAGGTGGTTCAATATTCACAAATCAATCAGTGTGATAGAACAAATCAATAAGAGAAGAGAGAAGAACCACATGGTCCTCTCAATTGATGCAGAAAAAGCATTTGACAAGATACAGCATTGGTTCTGGATTAAAATGATTCAAAGTATAGGGATTGAGGGAACATTCCTCAACTTCATAAAATCTATCTATGAAAAACCCACAGCGAATATCATCCTCAATGGGGAAAAGCTGACAGCCTTCTCTTTGCGACCAGGAACATGACAAGGATGCCCACTCTCGCCACTGTTATTCAACATAGTACCAGAAGTCGTAGCAACAGCAATCAGACAACAAAAAGAAAAAAAAGGTATTCAAATTGGCAAAGAAGTCAAACTCTCTCTTTCTTCGCAGATGACATGATACCTTATATGGAAAACTCAAAACACTCCACCCCCAAACTATTAGAACTCATACAGCAAATCAGTAATGTGGCAGGATACAAAATCAATGTACAGAAATCACTTACTTTCTTATACACTAACAATGAAAAAATAGAAAGGGAACTTAGAGAATCGATTCCATTTACTATAGCACAAAGAACCATAAGACACCTGGGAATAAACCTAACCAAAGAGGTAAAGGATCTGTACTCTAAGAACTACAGAGCACTCACAAAAGAAATTGAAGAAGACACAAAAATATGGAAGAGCATTCCTTGCTCATGGATCGGAAGAATAAACATTGTTAAAAATGTCTATACTGCTTAGAGCCGTCTATACTTTCAATGCCATCCTGATCAAAATTCCACCGGCATTTTTCAATGAGCTGGAACAAACAATCCTAAAATTTGTATGGAACCAGAAGAGACCTCGAATTGCTAAGGAAATGTTGAAAAAGAAAAACAAAACTGCGGGCATCACATTGTCTGATTTCAAGCTATATTACAAAGCTGTGATCACAAGACACTGGCACAAAAACAGACAAATAAACCAGTGGAACAGAGAAGAGAGCCCAGATATGGACCCTCAACTCTATGGTCAAATAATCTTCGACAAAGCAGGAAAAAATAGACAGTGGAAAAAAGGCAGTCTCTTCAATAAACGGTGCTGAAAAATTGGACAGCAGCATGTAGAAGACTGAAACTCAACCATTCTCTTACACCATACACACAGATAAACTTGAAATGGATAAAAGACCTCAATGTGAGGCAGGAATCTATCAAAATCCTAGTGGAGAACACAGGCAGTAAGTTCTTCAACATCTGCCACAGCAACTTCTTTCAAGACATGTCTCCAAAGAAAAAGGAAACAAAATTGAAAATGAACTTTTGGGACTTCATCAAGATCAAAAGCTTCGTCACAGCAAAGGAAACAGTCAACAAAACAGAGAGGCAACCCATCCAATGGGAGAAGATATTCTCAAATGACACTACAGACAAAGGGTTGATATCCAAGATCTTTAAAGAACTCCACAAACTCAACACACAGAAAACAGGTAATCACATCAAAAAATGAGCAGAAGACATGAACAGACACTTCTCCAATGAAGACACAAATGGCTATCAGACACATGAAAAAATGTTCATCATCATTAGCCATCAGGGAGATTCAAACCAAAACCACATTGAGATACCACCTTACACTAGTTAGAATGGCCAAAATTAACAAGACAGTAAACAACAAGTGTTGGAGAGGATGTGGAGAAAGGGGAACCCTCTTACACTATTGGTGGGAATGCAAGTTGGAGCAGCCGCTTTGGAAAACAGTGTGAGATTCCTTAAGAAATTAAAAAGAGAGCTACCCAAGACCCTGTAATTGCACTACTGGGTATTTACCCCAAAGATACAGATGTAGTGAAAAGAAGGGCCATCTGCACCGCAAGGTTCATAGCAGCAATGGCCATAATCGCCAAACTGTGGAAAGAACCAAGATGCCCTTCAGTGGACAAATGGATAAAGAAGATATTGTCTATATATACAATGGAGTATTATGCCCCCATCAGAAAGGATGAATACCCAACTTTTGTATCAACATGGATGGGACTGGAAAAGATTATGCTGAGTGAAATAAGTCAAGCAGAGAGAGTCAATTATCATATGGTTTCACTTATTTGCGGAGCATAAGGAATAGTACAGAGGACATGGGGAGATGGAGAGGAGAAGTGAGTTGGGGGAAATTGGAGGGGGAGACAAACCATGAGAGACTGTGCACTCTGAGAAACAAACTGAGAGTTTTGGAGGGGCGGGGGATGGGAGGTTGGGTGAGCCTGGTGGTGGATATTATGGAGGGCACATATTGCATGGAGCTCTGGGTATGGTGCGTAAACAATGAATTTTGGAACACTGAAAAAAAATTTTAATTTAATTTAAAAAATTGAAGTACTTGTAAACCCCACAAAAAAGAAAGAAAGAAAACTACCAGTATCTAGCCATTAAAATTTGACTAAACTAATTGAATATTTTAAGTCATTTCATAACTTACTCCCCACCATTTTAGACTTGATGGTTTGTGTCCTTTGCAACACATGATATTTCCTTTAATATTTGCAATACCAGTTTGAATGTACATAAAACCTTAAATGATGTCAAAGACCTGAAAGTTTCTTTGTCTCCTCTGACTTGACTGTTAAATGCTTTATTGTCCCACTTTTTGGTTACTTTCTCTCAATCTACCACAGTAATTGTAGTCATTTATGTGTGTGGTTCTTGCCAAAAAGCTGGAATTCACTTTTTTAATACATAATTATCTCTTTGTTTTTTTAAAAAAGAAAGATTGTGCCTAACCACATAATTTTTCCATTATACTAAATTTAAATGAACTAAAATATATAATGAAGAGTAGTCTATATATATTTTTAAGGACTTTACACTGTAAATCTTCCTTACATGTGGAATCATAGTAAGTGAATTCTCTAGAACTATTAGAAGGCTTTTCATACTAAAAAAGCAAGATATTGAGATTTCTAAATACAGAAAACAAACAAACAAACAAAACAATACTACAACAAAATAAAACCAAAAGCCACAAAAATGGCTTTTACCTTTGGGATCAAGATGTGTTAAATAACTTCAGACATTAGGGAAAAATTGTTTAAAGCAGAAGAACAATTGTTGGACATGGAAATAGTTTGGTGATATCAGAGTCCCAGTAAGAATCAAATAAAAAAATAGAATAAAGCTTTAGTAATATCAAGAAATTGGTGGATTTCTGTGATATTTCTAAATTCATTTCCTAAATAGACCTTAACGTGTTTTAAAGTTGTGTTCTTTCTTTAACACATGATTCCAAATGTTTTTCATCATATTAGCATAGGTGCTCCTCAAACCTGCCTCCTAATGTTGAAATATCCTTTGCTCCTAAATATAGATCTTTTTTAAAAAGTTCTAAGCCATCCTTTAGTCAAAATTTTTCATTGTAAGTACAATGATTTCAGCTTTTCCTGTTTTTGCTTTAAATCTATGCTATTTAATGGGGGAAAATGAGCTATTTCTTATGAATAATGAGTGGCCAAACTTTAATAAATGAGCAGTTGCTTTCATAGATTTACTCTGACCACTGCAGAAAATTTTGAAGGCACATTAAGAGTGCTAAAAAGCTGAAAACAAACAAGCAAAAATATTGTAGAAGGAGCCTAAGAATGGCATTTATTGTCACTATATAAGGAGTTCAGTGATATAGGATAGTTTATTCACTATGGTATATACAGCTTTATTAAGCAAAATAATTTCATAAAAACCTCTAGCTTTACCTCACTCTTGAACTAAAATATTTACCTTTTTCTGTAAAAAAGGGATTTGAATAAAAAAATAAGGATTCAACATACTCAACCATAGATACACTTAAATCTTTATTTCAAAATGAATTTTATATTACTCTTCCCTGACAAAATTCTTGGGGACGCATACACAAAAATAGACTCAATGGGTTAAGGACCTAAATGTGAAACCTGAAACCATAAAACTCCTAGAAAAAAACACAGGCAGCAATTTTTTTTTTTTACATTAGCCATAGCAACATTTTCTAGATATGTCTCTCAAGGCAAGGCAAACAAAAGCAAAAATAAACTATATGGAAACAAAAACCTTTTCACAGCCAAGGAAATTCACCAACAAAATGAAAAGACAGCAGAATGAATAGAAGATATTTGCAAATGAAACATATGATAAGGGGATAGTATCTAAAATATATAAAGAACTTGTACAACTAAAAATCTCCCAAATAATCCAATTAAAAAACAGGCAGAGGTCTTGATTAGACATTTTTCCAGAGAAGACATACAGATGGCTAACAGATACAAGAAAAGATGCTCTACATCACTCATCATCAGAAAAATGTAAATCAAAACATCAAAGGGTTATCTCTAATACCTGCCAGAATAGTGGGAGTCAAAATGACAAGATATAAGAAGTGTTGCCAAGGATTTGGAGGAAAAGATACCCTCATGCACTGTTGGTAGAATGTTAATTGGTGCAACCACTATAGAAAACAGTATGGCAGTCTCTCAAAAAATTAAAAATACTCTATGATTCAGCGATTCCAGTTTTTACCCAAAAGGAAAAAAACATTACTTTTAAAAGATCTATGTACCCCTAAGTTTATTGCAGCATTATTTACAACAGGCAAGATATAGAAGCAACCCTAGTATCCACTGATAGATGGAAGGATAAAGAAGAGTGGTGTAGGGGCTCCTGGGTGGCTCAGTGGGTTGAAGCCTCTGCCTTCGGCTCAGGTCATGATCTCAGGGTCCTGGGGTCGAGCCCCGCATCGGGCTCTCTGCTCATCAGGGAGCCTGCTTCCCCCTCTCTCTCTCTGCCTGCCTCTCTGCCGACTTGTGATCTCTGTCTGTCAAATAAATAAATAAAATCTTGAAAAAAAAGAAGAGTGGTTTACACACACACACACACACACACACACACACAAATATTACACAGCCATAAACAAGGAAACAAGGATAAGACCTTGTTATTTGTAACAACATGGGCAGACATAGAAGGTTTTATGCTAAGTGAAATAAGTCAGAGACAAATACCATTTGATTTCACTTATATGTGGAATCTAAGAACAAAACAAATGAATTAACAAAAAGCAGATTCAGACCTATAAATAGAGAGAAAAAACGATAGTTGCCAGAGGGGAAGGGGTTAGTATGGTGAGCAAAATGGATAAAAGGGATTGAGAGATACAGGCTTCCAGTTATGAGATGAATACGTGATGGGGAAAAAAGGTACAGCACAGGGAACATAGTAAATCGTACTGTAGTAGTTATATGGCGACAGATAACAGCTACACTTGGGGTGAGCAGACTTGTCAAATCACTGTGTATACACCTGAAAGTCATATAACATTGTGTGTCAACTATACTCAAATTTTAAAAATTTACTGAGAAAATTATTTTAACATAATTTGTGTCTGATACTAACAAACATATACCTCTTGGGGAAACACCCATCTAATCTTGAGGATATGTCCAAACTAAATGTCTATGTAAATGCCAGGCCAGGGCGCCTTGGGGGCACAGTCTGTTAAGCATCTGCCTTTGGCTCAGGTTCTGCTTCTGGGGTCTGGGATAGAGTCCCCTGCCAGGCTCCCTGCTTGTGCTCTCTTGTTGGGGTTAATGTAGAGCATGAAATCAGCCATAATACCTGGCTTGCTAAAATGTGACACAGAGGCCACTGGGGGTGATGGAAGGTTTCAGAGAAGGGCGTAGGCCTTTGGAATGCCAAGGCCTGCATGAACACTCTGATGTAGGAATGCCATAGGGAATTGCTGTCCCCAAAGCTTTAGTCCAAACAGCCATCCCAGGATCTAAGAGATGTACGCATTGTCCCCCCTGGCTATGTTTCGCTGAACTCCTGGAACACTCAGATTAGTTAGCATATCGTATCTTTCATGTAAACAGATCCTCCTACTTCCAGTAAGACCCCTGATCGCCTACCACTGTGCCTGAGAAACAGTGATAAAGTTTTGTGATTATTCTGAAGGACCAATAAAGGCGGGAGCAAAGAAGGGCAATCTCTGAGTGCTGATCCCCTTGCCTTCGTCTCTATCTCACAGCAAAGTTTGGAGTAATCTTTCATCTGTCGGTATAGGAATTGTTGGCCATTCCCGGCCCTCTCTTACTCTCTCCCTCTGTCAATCAATCAATCAATCAAATCTTTAAAAATTGGCAGGCCAAGTCCTTCCATATCAAGCTTCCAGTCATCAAATATATTAAATTATGGGCATTCTGGTGCTTTTAAGTTATCCAAAGAGGTACCAATACCTTCTTGGGACAATACCTTACATGAAGTCATTCCTTCCTAATGCATGACTTTGGCTTTCTTCCAGGTGTTGTCTTAATTGAGACCGGTGTTTATATTTTGTTTCCGCATTTGTTTCTTGGAAAACACTCAGGATCTTAGCTTGGGCTCATTTTCAGGGATATGATCATGGAAAATTCAGCAGAGTGGTTAAAAGCCCAGGCTTAATTCAAATAGTTCTAAATTTACATTCTAGGCATGCTATTTACTAATACAATCTTTAGCAATACACATAGTTGGTCTGAGTAAAGTTCCTTCACCTATGTTATGTTACAGTACAGTTTTAAACATTAAATGAGAAACACATTGTGAATGATTGGTTCAGTACTGGGAATGTATTAAGTGCCCAATAAATGTTACCTAGTAGTATTTTTTGCTGTTTTTATGAGGTAGCTTGGGTAGAACTCAACACCTTATGGTGGCCCCAATGGACCCATATTTCAGGATTCGCTCCCTTTTCTGAATAGGAAAGTTTTATCCTCTCCCCAGTCCCTGAGTGAGAGAATGAGGACAAAGAGATGAAGTCTTACAAACCTTGTGTGTTCCCCACAGGAACAACACAATTTTGCCCACATAATAGGATCACATCTCATATGTATAATCTTCCCACATTAACTGGGTCTGAATGTGGTGTTAGAAGCCATAATGAGACAAAAACAAATGATGATTCCCTTGACACATTCAGTACCTTCAAAATGCATACCAGTGTATCAAATGTATACAGAGTGGTTATGTATTACAGAAAGAAATGGCTTGCGTTCATGTAGGAGGTGGAATTTCCCTTCAAGCATGTCTGTGGTTGGCTATCAACTATAGGAGAATATAATATATTCCTGGCTACAGGGAAATCAACAAAGTTACATAATGCTGCTGATTAATCCTTTTTTAAAAATTAGTTTCAGAGGTAGAATTTAGTTATTCATCAGTTGCATATAACACACAATGCTCATTACATCACATGCCCTCTTTAATACCCATCACCCAATTATCCCTTCCCACTACCTACCTCCCCTCCAGCAACCCTCAGTTTGTTTCTGAGGTTTCAGTGTCTCTTATGTTTGCCTTCATATTTTCATCTTATTTTATCTTTCCTTCCCTTCCCCATGTTCATTTGCTTTGTTTCTTAAATTATACATATGCATGAAATCATATGGTATTTGCCTTTCTCTGACTCACTGAGAGAGAGAGATCACAAGTAGGCAGACAGGCAGGCAGAGAGAGAGGGGGAAGCAGGCTCCCTGCTGAACAGAGAGCCTGATATGGGGCTTGATCCCAGGACCCTCGGATCATGACCTTAGCCAAAGGCAGAGGCTTAACCCACTGAGCCACCCAGGCACCTCAAGATTTCATTCTTTTTGATGGCTGAGTAATACTCCAGTATGTGTGTGTGTGTGTGTGTGTGTGTGTGTGTATCACATCTTCTTTATCCATTCATCTGTTGATGGACATCTAGGTTCTTTCCATACTTTGGCTGTTGTGGACATTGCTGCTATAAATAGTGGGGTGCATGTGCCCCTTCAAATTACTATGTTTGTATACATTGGATAAAAACCTAGTAGTGCAATTGCTGGGTCATAGGGTAGTTCTATTTTTAACTTTTTCGGGACCCTCCACACTGTTTTCCAGAGTGGCTTCACCATCTTGCATTCCCACCAACAGTGTAAGAAGGTTCCCCTCTCTCTGCATCTTCACCAACATCTGTCATTTCCTGGGTTGTTAATTTTAGCCATTCTGACCTGTGAGATGTGATATCTTATTGTGGTTTTGATTTGTATTTTCCTGATGCCGAGTGATGTGGAACATTTTTTCATGTCTGGTGGCCATTTGTAGGTCTTATTTGGAGAAATAGACATTACATATCTTCTGTCCTCTTCTTGGATATATTTTTGTTTTTGGAGTATTGAGTTTGATAAGTTTGATAGGTTTTGGATTCTAGCTCTTTACCTGGTAAAACATTTGTGAATATATTCTCCCATTCCATAGGTTGCCTCTTAGTTTTACTAACTGTTTCCTTTGCTGTGCAAAAACTTTGTATTTTGATGCAGTCCCAATCGTTCACTTTTGCTTTTGTTTCTCCTGCCTTTGGAGATATTTAGCAAGAAGCTGCTGCAGCCTAGGTCAAAGAGGTTTCTGCCTGTGTTCTCCTCTAGGTTTCTGATGGATTTCTGTCTCACATTGAGGTCTTTCATCCATTTTGGGTTTATTTTTGTGTATGGTGTAAGAAAGTAGTCCAGTTTCATTCCTCTGCATGTGGCTGCCCAATTTTCCCAACACCACTTGGCATAGCAATTCCAGACTTCAAACTGTGTTACAAAGCTATGATCATCAAGACAGCATGGTACTGGCATAAAAACAAACACATAGATCAATGGAACAGAATAGAGAGCCCAGAAATGGACCCTCAACTCTACGGTCAACTAATCTTCCACAAAGCAGAAAAGAAGATCCAATGGAAAAAAGACAGCCTCTTCAACAAATGGTGTTGCTGGTTCATCTTAAAGTCATTAGCTGATCCATAGATCAGATTACACAGGTTATTATGTAAATCATCAGTTAATTTAGTGTAAAAGGTAAGCCAATCTAACACACTGATAACACTAGATAATTCACCTTCTAAAGTATTTGAAAACAATTTTAGCCTCTGGCCTAGAATGGTAAATGACTAACAGTCTTCAAATCAGAGGATCAAAGAGTGACTTTTATATTTGGAGAGAACTGCAGATTATTTTTGACTGTCTTTTAAAAATAAATCTTGATTCTTTTGGAAAATTTGGAGCAATTTCACACATTATGCTCCAAAGTTAATTCCAAGTGGATACAATAATTAATTGTAAAAGAAAAAAACCCACAACTTAAAGTATACCAGAAGTGTGTAAAAGTCTCTCTACCCTGTGAATGGCCTATGCTCAAAATCAATAAACAATAAAGATATGTGATTTTTTATCAAAATGATGGATTTCAAAGTCATGGCAGGGGCGCCTGGGTGGCTCAGTGGTTAAAGCCTCTGCCTTCGGCTCAGGTCATGATCCCAGGGTCCTGGGATCGAGCCCCACATTGGGCTCTCTGCTCAGCAGGGAGCCTGCTTCCTCCTCTCTCTCTGCCTGCCTCTCTGCCTACTTGTGATTTCTGTCTGTCAAATAAATAAATAAAATCTTAAAAAAAAAAGTCATGGCATGGCAAATGCAATCATACAGAAAAAGACAAATATAAAACTGAGAAAAAAATATTTGCAATTTATATTGCATACACAATGTTAATATGTCTAATATATGAATGTGCTCTGATAAGATAAAAAACAATGTTTTAGAATAATGGACCAAAATAATGATCAGTTAGTTCATAGTAAAAATACAAATGGCTCTATGAAAAAGTGATATATGCATGAATCTTCTGACTAAAAAATTCCATTTGTGGAAACCTACTGCTGCTATATCCTGCCAAATATTAAAAGATTTATATTCATGACTACTCACTAAATAACTTTTTTTTAGGATTCTTTTTTTATTTTTTGGCCTTTTAATAGGGTGAATGACACTGATTAACTTTTGAATGTTAAACCAACCTTGCATTGCTGGGATAAACCCTGCTTGGTCATGATGTATTACTTTTTATTTATTATTGGATTCAATTTGCTAGTATTTAGTTAAGGATTTTTGCATCTATATTAATGAGGGGTATTGGACTATAGTTTTATTGTAATGCCTTTGTTTGGTTTTAGTATCAGGGTAATTGCTGGCCTCACAAATTAGGTTGGGAGAGTATTCTTTCTTTTTTGTTTGTTTTTGTTTTGTTTTCTGGTAGAATTGGTATGATTTCTTCCTTATGTGTTTCATAGAATTTACTAGTGAAGCCATCTACTAAATGACTAATTTTAAAAATAAAAGACAGGCAATGATCCATCAGGAGACTGAATAAACTATTGTATTATACAGCCCCATAAAGAACACAAAAAAGTTGTAAAAATTATATAACAGAGAAATTGATATATAATAATATGCTACCAAGGGGAAAATGTGATTATATGTATGCCTGAATTTTTAATTAAATAATGAAAAGATAAATAATAACTTTTGAAATCTTTAGCAAGAGGCAGGAAACAGGGTATATATGACAGGGTGAAAAGCTAGACTCTTTAGACCAAACTTGTTTTGTAGATTTGAATCTGGAATCACATAAAAATTTTCACATAATTATAATTTTTTAAGTTAATCTTTAAAAAATCTAAAATAACATGAAACAAAACTAAATATGTATTCAGTTGCTGACAAACTGAATGTATTGATTTTAATTTGATTAGCTATTGCCAAAGGGATAAAAGAATGAAAACAAACAAAAACACCTTAAACTACTTTTGTAATCAATTGTTGCAAGTAGCATGAGTATAGATATGAGATTTTATATGTATATTACAGAATAAAATGCATGAGTAATTATGTGGAATTCTAAGGCTATCATTTCAGGTATTAAGAATTAGAATTTTCTGTTTGGGAGAAAAAAAGAAAAATGCAAAATAGAAGGGGTTAAACAAAATGTTCATGGTTTTGGTTTTGGATCGCAAGTATCAATATAAACTACTGAATGTATTTTATCTTAAATTCTATTGTCAAGCTCCCGCCTCTGAAAAAGTCTAGAAACAATGACCAATCCAATAACAAGGAGCCCTGATATCATGTAGATTTAATATCAGGTTTTTTTTGTTTGTTTGTTTTGTTTTGTTTTGGCTTAAAATAACACCCCTTTATTAGCTCACAATTGTGAAGGTCAGAAATCCAGGCAAGCTCAGCTGGGTTCTCTACTTAGGATCTCACCAGACTGAATTAAAAGTATTCACATACTCTGGGTGATTTTTTTGTGTGTCTGTTGTTTTTCTTTTGTGTTTGTTTTTTTTTAACTGTTTGTTGAACAATTCTTTTCTTTTTTAAAATTATTATGTTCAAATATATTCAGTTTTAAGATCTAAAAGAAACTAAGTTCATTGAAAAATATGGCTGATTTTAGGTCTTAGTCAAGAAATGGTCAAGAAAATCCAAGATCAACTTCAGGCTTTTTATCAAGAAAATTATAAAAGATTAAAAAGCTTATGCTGAAAGGCTCATCAACCATCTTGAAGAGGTTCCCCTGGCCCATTATGGAAAATCTGAGTATACACAGATCAATAAATTAAATGCTTATATTCAAATGTCTATAGTGATACTAAAGCAACACAAAACAAAATTAAACTTAACTAATTGGTCATCTCCAGATGACATAGAACTAAGTCGTTTTCTTTAATAACTGGTACATAAATGGAAATAAACACTTATTCAGCCTTTCTTATACATACCCTGACACTGGATAACCAAATAGTAGATAAGGTAAAGTTTCTTTGTTAGAAGTATCTCAATTAATAAACAAAGAAGAAATAATAGAATGAAAATAGCCTCATTATACAACATTAATATACCCTGAAAGATCTTGGCATTGAGCATAAATGCTACTAACATCACAGAATAGGAAACATCCAGATACCATGGAACTCTTGATGAAATATCACATTACCATTTATGAACCTAGAATTACCAAAGGGTAGAAAAAACGAGTCTAATTGTGATCACATCTCCAGATCAGCAGAGAGGGAGACATGTTAAACTACACCCCAGGGATATAATCAACAATGTTCAGACTGTGGGAAGCTTTGCAGGATAACCTCTTTGCTGGCTCCTTCAACAATAAATTGCATGTGAAAAAGAAAAAAAAA
>PISX010021402.1:0-33751 GCA_004024625.1 Mellivora capensis
TCTGGGAGTCTCTTCCAGTCCACTGTGCCTGGAGCCACCTCTCTGAACATCAACACCAGGCCAGCAGCAGGCAAGGAGTCAGAGAAGACCTACCTCTTCTATTTCACCTTGACAGCTGTCCCCTTCCAGTCACTTTGTCCCTTCAGAGGGGAGTCCCAGGGCTCATTAGGGGCAGGTGTTCAGAGAGGGCGGGGCCTTCCAGGAAGTCACTAGCAGAAAAAGCAGCCCCTAATACCTGCGAGAACAAAGATGGTGAAGTGAGACCCATGACCTTGAAAATGGTGGCATTTGCCTGGTCCCTGCGGCATCCTGAGCTATACCACTAGTTGAACAGCCACTAATTTGATTCATAGGAGAGATCTGACCCTATTCACCAAGCTCTCGCCGGCCTGGGTATCTCTTATTTACAGAGTTTATGGAGCCTTTTACATTTTTCCCCATCTGTTTAGGAACTCGAATTCCTCTTTTCCACTTGGTCCCTGGTGACCAAGGTCCCAACAGTGAAGACACCCCCCACCCCACTGCACTGCTTTGCTTAATCTATTAGCGAGCTGGAGCTGGCAGGAGGAGGGGGGCGGGGGGCCGTTTATTTGATTGTCCTATCATTTATGTGGCTGTGACTTCCAATGCTATTATCTTTGTTTAGCACAAACGCAGAGCAGTTAGCGCTCCTGGTAATCTATCTCGGAATCAAAAAGCTATGGAGACAGAGACAGCCTCCTCTCCAAGCCTTTATCTCCTTCCACCATCATTTTCCCAGCTGGGAGCAGGCGACGACCCTGCTTCCAATATGCTGCTCAATGATTTTAGATGATTGATCTTTCTAAAGTGCTTTTCCGCTTCTTGCCACACAGACGCGGATAGATTAAGCAATTATGGATTATTTCAACATCAAATGGACCAAGACAATTAGCCAGAAGAGAAGCAAAGAAGTGGTCCTGCTGGCTTTTGGGGAGGGGAAGGTTTTCGGAGGAGTTAAAGGTGGAAGCTAGGATAGATTTGCCCATTGGGATGGAAAGAGGAGGACACGGGGCTCAGCTGATCCAAAGAGAAAGAAAACAACATATATATGTATTTTTACAGTGGCAGCGGTTAGCATTTTTGTTTTTTTTTTTATTGTGTGATGGCATAAAGAACCCTCACTATCTTCGAATCAAACTCGCACTTCCAAATAGCATTCCTTTAAGGGAGATTGGATTGCTGACGCTTCTTGGAGGGGAAAAAAAAAAAGTTGCAAGAAGGAGAGACTGAGTAGTGCATGTTATAAAAGACAATAGATGAGACAGTCTCTGAATGGATCTCCAGGCTCTAAATCACTCCCCAGGCCCGGCTGCCGCTGCGCAGACTCCTCCAGCAGGGCCTTCGTGGTTTATGGTGTCGGCGGCTCTCCGGGGAGTGAATTACAGCCTTGCAGGCAGTGGGCGGTTATCTGTTATCCTACATGTAAACAGGTATTCAAATCCGGACTCCGGAACCTTCGCCTTGCCGTTTAATCATCCCGGTAATCTAACCCCCGTCCCCCCGCCAAGGTCGCTGTTTGGATTGCGTGACTTTCAGACTCTTCTCTGGCACTGAAGTCAGGAGCAGCCGGGCTGACAGCCGCCCAACTCATCAACCGGGCTGACAGGCCCAAAAATTAACTTTGATATTTTGTGTGGAATAATTCAGTGGCAATTGGGCCAGATGATGTTCTGTAACCTAAATTCAATTTCCATCACCGGGAAGCATCACAGAGCTAGTCACCCGCTTGCCAAGAGCACCTAGCAATCGAGGAGTCCGCATGCCCGTGTGTCTATGCCGTGAACCAGTCATTGCTCTTTATACGTGAGAGATTCATGCGTGCACGGTGGATTTGCACAGGCAGCCATTGATTATTTGGGGATGGTTATCTGGGCCCTGTCCTTTCTTGCCTCCTTTCCTGTCTGCATTTAATTCTCTCCTTTCCCTGTGGTGAGGGGCAGACGGGCAGGGGAGGGGTGTTGGAGAGGGAGGGGAAGTGTAAAACATGCCATTATGCTCCTTAACAGTTCTCAAAAAAGCCTGAAGATGAAGGGAGACGTAGCTCTAATGTGAAGTTTGGGCCTCACTGATGACTTCTGTGAGCTTCTCCTCTCTACCCCCTCCACCCCTGCCACCCCCTGCCCGGGCAGGGTAGGACAGTGGGTGACGCACAGCCAACCAACATGGTTAGTCAAGAGTGGAATCCCGGCTGGGTCTCTTCCCAGATAGGTGGCCTCCTTGGCTCCCTTCATCCCTGAAGCCTCAGTTTCTCTGTTTGGGGAAACATGAGGAAAATCATTCTCCCAAGACTTGGCCTAGAGGAGGAGTTCGACAACAGCTGTCCCCCATCAGAAAACAGAACACTTTGGAGTGTGCTGCCCCCTAGCTCTTGTCCCTTTGGAGGCGCTTCCCTGCTGATTTATCCTCCCAATGGCAGATGCTGCCTTCTAGTCCCTGGAGACCCTTGCTTCTCTGAAGGGAAGAAGTGGTGGGGTTAAAGAGTAAACCCTTCCAAAGTAGTCACCGAATCATGCGCGTCAGAACTGGAGGTCAAGTACGTGCATGTGGCCATTTGCCAGAATGAGAGCCCGAGACTTGGCCAGCGCAAGTGACCTGCTTGCTGCCACACGGCTGCAGAGCCCAGATCGCCAACATATCCTGACTGGTCCCTTTCACAGCGTGGAGCCATCGCCCCCCTCCCTCGCAGCGAGGGGGATGGAGATCTGACCTTAGGGCCGGGCCACCGGGCCGACGATGGGGTTGGTTAAGCTTCTTTTAGACGAGGGCTAACCCAGAGCCTTTTGGCCAAATTCTGCTCATTTGAATGTGGTGCTTCTGCGAGTCTTGCGACAGTCCCTCCATCACTGTTGACTTAGGCACCATGGTGGAAAATGCATCCTTTGCTTTGTAGTCGGGTGAGGTTGCGGGAGAGGGCTGGTTCCAGAAGGAGAAAAGGAGAGAGAGGACAAGAATAAGAGGTCATGTCCCGGTATCAGCACACACAGCCCCTGGTCTGACTTCCAAGGAGCCAGGATATTGTCCCTCTCCTTGCTGTTGTCTGACTCCAGCTCCAGTGCTCTCACCTGTGACATCTTGCTGCCACCAAAGGCAGATTCTGACTGGATTTACGTGCATAATCCAGAGTCTAGGTCACCAATTAACGTCTCTTCCTGGTGAGGCCCAACACGGAAATGTGACTCCAGCGGCCTTGGCAGTGCGTGGGAGGCTGTTTGCCAGACGTCTGGATCTTATTTGTTCCCTCCCGTCTCCCCAGGCGATGCTTGTGTTCATTTAAATACAGACACGACCACGTTTGTTGAGGACCATGTAGTTTTTTCCCCTTCTTTAAATAGAAATGCCATGTGTGTGATGTTTTCTTTGAAAAGGAAAGCCCAGGGATCGTCTGCATCAGGTTATGAAATGATCCCAGGGTCCACTCCTGGCTCTAAGCAAGTTGAGTATACATCACCTCGTTTAATTCAGCAATATCATCAATGTCAGCGCGTATCCACCGGCTGTTGGCTATTGGTCATCCGGACCTGACACAAACTCAATAAATACTCCATAACCCCTGACAGCCGCGAGCAGATTAGCCTGAAATGAGCGATTGCCCAGCCAACACCTGCTGAACCAAATCAGCCCCGTGACGGATGGGCCTGTACTGAGCTCTGACCACGAGTGAGATCAGTGGAAGAATGATTTTATACTTTAAGAAAAGAATTAGAGATGGTGGTGGCTGGAGTGATTGGAAAGCTTTCAGAGAGGGCCGTTTTTCTTCTCTTTCTTCCTCTTCCCCCGACAGATCCCCTGCTGCAGCTCCCCTCCTACACCCGAGTCCATCACGCATTCTAGGCTCCTCGGCCCACGGGAGGAACCAAATTGGCGGAGCCGGACACAGCTGAGGCCGGAGCGGGGAGCTGCTTTTGGGTGCATGCAGAACGTCGGAGGGGCCACACGGAGGGGATGCAGGCCATCTGGGGAGCGGCCATCTGGTTCCACAGCGCAGCGCGATGGCCATCTGGGGCTGGGCAGGGGGCCGGGGATGCAGTGCATACCTGAAGGGCCAGCTGAGGCTAAGGAACCCCGGGGTGGGGGGGAGGCCAGAGTATAAACTCTGGGACTTCCTCACGCCTCGTAGCAAGCATTAGTGGTGACTTTCAATCTTCAGAGGCCGCTCCCTCTTCGGAGGAACTAGGCTTGGCGAACAAACAAAAATGCAAACAAATCCAAACCCTTTGTTGGGAGTTCTTGCTCTTTCGCTTAATAGATGGGAGACTCCGACATCGGAGTGAGCTGGACAATCTTGGGAGCCTCAGTCTACTTACGTGTCAAATGACGATCATCCCGTCTACCCTTTCTTCCGCTTCCTCAAAAAGTGACTTTTCAGTGAAGCCAGACTTCGGTACTCAGAACGTTTGTATTGGTCTCCTGTAAACTATTATTTTTCTGATTGGAGAACAATTTGGCTTTGTGACATCGGCCTGTACTGAGGGTTGTTTTAAAAAAAAAAACAGACCCGTGCAGCTCCCTGCCGTGTTTACAGAAGGGCCGCTCCGAAGATGTTATTCACTAAATCACAGGACTCTTTCCACGTGGGCCTAGGGGAGGCCTTTCTGTTTGGTTTCAATTCCAGGAACTGTTATGTTTATCTGGAACAACTGTTTGGATTTTACGTTATGAACTCTGAATTGTTGAAATGGTCCCATTTTCTTTTGTGTTGGCGACTAGAAAACGCGGAGCCAAGTTAGTGGTTTATCTCTCACTAGTGTGTTGTGTATATATATATATATATATATATATGTATATATATAATTTGCCTCAATTCTCTTGTTTTAAATGTACTTTATTTTGTGGAATGATGTGTGGGTTTTTTCCAAGCTACCTTCTGTCATGTGTTGGTGCTGGAGGGGATTTTAAGTAAATCGTGACCCTGCCTGGGGCCGAGACAGCGCTCCTGGACTTCTCTCCCACGGGCTGGGACAAGTGGGGTGACCACAAGGGTCCTCAGTGGCAGCCAGAATGCAAGCATGGCTTTCAGATATATGAGAGGGAAGGATAAGTTTTTGCCCCCGGAGTCCCTGTTAAGTAAGAAGCAACGGGTTCTGGTGAGGCCTGGAACATAGACTAGTTGGCCTCCGGCAGCCAGGGCCCGGAGAGGGAGATGCTGAGGGCCTCCCGCCATGTCGGTCAGGCCGGAGGAGCTTCGCAGAGAAGGGAAGGCTTTGCAGAGCTGGTTCACATTCCCCCCATCTCCTGTCCTAGAGAAGCAGAAAGCCCACAGAAGGCCCCCAGTCGGCTAGCACTCACGCTTGCTTACCCCCTGCTTAATGGAGCCTGCGAGACTCCTTAGCTGTCTGCTCCTGCTTACAAACTTGGCAGCTCTCAGTGGTTCTTGGTGGGCCACCCCAAGCCCTTTCTGCCTCCAAAGCTTCCAGAGTTTTCTGTTGTCCTCGCAGGTCGGTTCCTGTCCCTTAGAGCTCTCATTCCCTTTCCTGCGTGGGTCACCAGGCCCATGTTCCTTTCCCTCTTTACCCTCTTCTCGGTATCTGAACATTAAAAACAGCCTCTGGGCTTTATTTAGCTCAACAAAGTCAGTCTCAGCCTCAGCCCTTCTTGGAGCTCCCAGATGGCATCTCTGCTGATTTGCTCCAGAATAAGTCAGTGGGCCTCCGCCCCGGCTGCACATTAGCATTGTGGGGCGGTGGGGGTAGCTCTGGAACAAATACTCATACCCCTGCCACCCCACACCAACTGGAACCCATTCTTGGGGATGGGGGAGTGGCCCTGTGCATCTGGAGCTTTCCTCGGAGGCTGAGGGATAGGGGAGGGGTTCAAGCAGGGGGCAAGTAGAGGTTTGGTTAAACCTCTCAGACTTTGGAGAGATGCTTATGTCATGAATGAGAGCCGAAGGCCTGCTGATCGTCGATAGCTGTCAGCTACTTCCGCATCCCGGCTCTGGGCGCCTTGTGGAGTGGGAGGTGGGAGGTGGAAGGGACAGCAGAAGAGAAGGCGAGGAGAGGAGCAGCCATGTGTCTGGCGAGATCTCTCAGTGACCCTCATTCCTGAGAGGGCTGGGACGTGCCGTGCCCCAGGTGGGCATTGCGGGAGAGGGGCTCTACCCCACGCTGCTGCGGGCACACAGCAATCCCCACAGCGAGGTGGGCAGTGGGCTGGTGTTGGAAAGATGGGGGCACTTTCAGAACATTATAAGCTGCTGGAAAGGTGACGGGAGGCCGTTTTCCTTCCCCAGCCCTGTGACGGCAGCCTTTGCAGGCACAGTGTTCTGTCTCATTTATCTTGCACTGTCACAGGAGGACAGCGTTCCACTTAAGTGAATTTTCCTGAAATCCCAAGCTTGTTCTTTTTCAACTCCAATTTAATTTACTTTAGGTATTCTGGATAGAAGGCTTTCTAAAATGTATTCTACACCTTCTTTTGAGAAACGCAAGAGACTTTAACCCGTTCTCGATGACCCTGCCTAATTTCTATGACCATCCAACACACACACACCATTGTGCTCACTCTTAGCTTTGTCCATTCGCTCTGCCACCAGCTGTCAGCTGTCAGTTCTCATCCCTGCTATTGAGCTGTCTCGAATGCCTCCCTCTTTCTTCCCTAGGACATCTTATATATGCTACATCCAATTTGCAGGGACGGG
This sequence comes from Mellivora capensis, assembly GCA_004024625.1. Classification (NCBI taxonomy): domain Eukaryota; kingdom Metazoa; phylum Chordata; class Mammalia; order Carnivora; family Mustelidae; genus Mellivora; species Mellivora capensis. Next base: position 6,659 of record PISX010021402.1, read on the forward strand.
GAAACAAAATATCTGAGATTGGTAGACTTTTATGTTAAGCAAGAGTGAAGAGGCTTTGTCTGAGCCCCTTGGTCCTTCTAAGCACTGCAGTCCATGCATTTGGGATAAGACTTTGCAATAGTTATTTTAGGCGTCCAGGCTTCCTCTGTGTGTACACACTGGAAGTTACTAGAAGTCAGACCTTAAGGTAAGTGGGGGTGATGCCATGGTGGCTTTAAAGAACAGTATAAGTATTTTCCCCTGACTGTTCATTTTCAGGAATGTCATGTGTCTTATCCAACTACCCGGGTCCCTACACTGGATGTGTTATTGCCTTCACCTGCCAGACGACCTGTCACTAGGTGTTTTGTCCGCAGGTTTCATGAGTCTGGACTTTGTCTGACAAAGGACCCTCCCATCTGGAAAGAAATGAAGATCAAAAGTCCCTTCAGGAATATGTCTAGGTCTTCAGCTCTGAGAAAGGGCCCTAGTTTGAAGAGCTGTCAGACTCAGACAGATGCAGTGACATTTGGAAAGTAATTTGAATTACCAGAGGACCATGGATATTGGATAGTTGGCAAAAATGTCTCCCCCACACCTGCTGTCAGCACCAATCAACTGCTGGTCAGGCTTCCTCGAGAGGGGAGCGTTGGCCTCACCTGCGTTTTGGTGTCTTAAGGAGTTCTGTCATTTGGGCTGGCAGCCTGGGTGTGTTGCCGGCGAGAAATAATGGTCTGCGACTGGGATCATCCGCAGGAGGATTCTGGGGTTTAGAAAGTTCCGCTCTGGTGTTCTGAGCTTGCCAGAGAAGACGGGGGCTTGAGTACTTCCTCCGTGCTCACCACCATCATTGGGAGCCACCTGTCATGGCCACATGAGGGCGCTACCCTCCAGTCCCCACATGCAGGCACTACCCTCTCCATCCTACAAGGTGAGTGTCGTAAGTCCTGTTTTAAAGGGGGGCACTTGGGTGGCTCGGTTGTTAAGCCTCTGCCTTCAGCTCAGGTCATGATCCCAGGGTTCTGGGATTGAGCCCGACACCACGCTCCCTGCTTGGCGGGAAGCCTGCTTCTCCCTCTCCCACTCCCCCTGCTTGTGTTCCCTCTCTTGCTCTGTCTCTGTCAAATAAATAAATAAATAAAATATTAAAAAAAATGAAGATCAGAAACAGGCGGCTGAAAAGTCGTGGAGCTGAGATTAGAACCTGGGTCTGCTGGTCAAACTCATGACGTTGGCTTCCTCTCTTGCCACTGGGCCTGGCTGCGCTTCTTCCTATCCTTGGTCTTCTTAGAGGCCCTGGCCTCACAAGTAGTTTTTTTCTGGCAGCACAAGGAGAGGGAGTCAGGAGCTCGGTGGAATGATGGCGGGCTCCAGAAGGCAGAGATCAAGGCCAGGGTTCGAGGGCACTGACAATGCCCTCCTGTCCGCAGTCTCTATTGCTCATCTCCTCTGGGCTGCCTGAAATCCCCAAAATGGAGTTTGAATCCTTTAGCTTTAAGGTTTTTTCCCCCCCTAAGATGCAAGGATATAAATAACTCTGGAAAGGTATGACTTTAAGCTGTTACCACTTATTTGCAACTTTAGAAAAACAAGTTTCACGTTGTTTTTTTTTTTTTTTTTTTTTTTTTCTGGAGAGGAGATTTTTCTTGGAAAGGGGGCATGTGGAAAGTGTGAGCTGTACGGGTTTAGGTTAACCCACTGAGGGGTGGAAAAGGGTACAGAGGAGCAGGCTGGGGGCACTAAGATCAAGTTCATCCCCCCGCAGCTTTATCAGGACTTGTTTGGGGGACGATGCTGAGGTTAGAGAGCAGAAGCTACCCTGGAAAATAAGCACTTGGTATGTTCTACCCGCAGCCCAGAAGACACCCATCCTGGGTGTAGGGTGATTCAGAAGCCCTAAACACTAATCATGACAGTGTCATTTTGTGTCACGTCCTGCTTCCTGGACCAGTCACCATTTTTTCCAAACTTAAAGAAACCTTCCAGTACTTAAGAGTACCTGGCACAAAGTCAGGACTCAATAATGTTTGTTCAGTATGCAACATTCTGCCCCAGATCCACATTAGCACAAGGGACGGAGGGGATCCTGTGTGCACTCCAGTGCAGTGCCCCCACACGGGGCTGGAAGGAGGAAAGGACTCTGTGATGACACACGTCTGTGTCAGAAGATAGAGTCACCTGCCCCCGATGAGAGAGCTAGCTTGGCTCCTCTGCATGCCTCATGCTCCACATCAAGAAACCTGTTTTTATTTCTACCTATTTCTACCTGGTAAATAAGAAGAAATGGAATGACTTCCAGGCCTCAGGACATTGTGTTGTCCAAAAATCATATGTCCTCTGCTTCACCACCAGGCTGTGCCAGGGCTGGGCACCCAAAATCCTCTTCCTGACTTTTCAGCCTTCGTTTCTGATCAGTCCTCCACCCACTTTATCTCTCATCTGCCCCTCCCTGGCCCCTGACGCCTGTGTCCTAGTCTCTCTAGTCTTTTGACTATCGTGGAACACACAACCCAAATTAGTCTCGTCTCCTCTTTGCAGAAGCAGTCTCCCCTGGCTGGGAAAGGCTTTGTTGAGACCCTTTGTTTGAGTCCTGACCCGATGATGGAGTTTGTTTTCTGAAATCTTGTGGCCCTTGCGGTAGGAGCCAGTCACCTAGTCCTCTATAATTTGCTTCCTTGGTTGGATTACGTAGTGGGCAAGAAGCACATCTTCAGTGTTTTATCTAAAGGACTTAGCGTAGGGCTGGCCCCCAGAAATTGCACAATAACGATGTGATGATGGCAGTGTTTCCAAGTCAGTAGCTCCTAACAGTCTAGGAGTTATTTGCCTGCGCCTTGTGAAACACGGGCTTTCTGGTCAACTATGTTTGGCAAGTGCTAAGGTAAATGAAATACGTTTCCTTTCTGCAGAACTTCTCAGAATCTGTATACTATGCAGAATTTCCTACTTATTTACTTGACCATGGGGCCTTTCCTATGGGTCTATTAACCTCTATATACACTATGAGTGTTGTGTTGGAGATCAGCTTGTACGAGCTTGCCAGAACCAATTGTTGAATTTCCAGGAATTTTTTCAACCCGGTAGATGTCATATCGGTGCCTTGAAATTGGCCCATAGCGGGGACATTTATACCACAGAAAATTGCTAAATGCTACAAATCAAGGCTCTTTACCCTCAGGGAGCCAGTCATTAAAGATTAGTCAGCATGCTAAGGACACGAGACCTGCAGAGAACAACTTGGGAAATGCTGGGTTATAGAGACCCAGAAGAGAGGGTAGTGGCAGGGGGAGAGAAAAAGCAAGAGAAAGGAACAATTAATCTGGCAGCCAGAAGGTTCTAGGATCCTTCTAAGAGCTCTCCCAGGAGAGAGGCACGCAGCATTGCTGGTGGGCCACAGAGGTGGTAATGAAGATGATCGGATCTAACAAATGTGTGCGTCTCGCTCCAACTTAATTTGTTCCTTACTGGCTTACAGAGCTTGCTGCCAATTAACCAATTAGTAGCTAATTTAATTTCCTCATCAGGGTTGTAGCAGAAGGTTTTCTGATTTGAGTGTGAGGCATGCCAGGGCAGGTGCAAGCGTGATTCTGGGCCTGATAGTGACAGGCTGGCCTGCCCAGTGCCATGTATTCTCAGGGAGAGAGAAACTAGACTGTCTGTCCCCAGTATGCCACCAGCTGGCTGAATGACCCTGGCCATGTCCTTATCCTCTCCGGGCTGAGTTCTTCAGCTGCAAAATGAGGGGTTGAACCTGATTAGCTCTTAGGGCCCTTTCTGATTTAGGGCTCTGAGTAAGTGACTTTCTCTCTTACTTTCTCTGTTACTCTTAACTTCCGTTGTCCCACGGGAGACAGGCCAGTCCCCAGCCTGATTTTCTGAGACGTCAGCTTCCACAGGGCCCGCACACAGCTCAGACACCATAGTCTATGGCCTTGGGAAGGTGAGTTTCTCCTGCAGGCAGCTGCTGAGTTTGTCCTTTGGTGACTGAGAGAACCCAACCCTTAGGGCTTTGATTTCTCCTTTCAGAAATGGAGAAAATACCGTCCTCTCTTCACTGCAGGTAAGACCTTCTTTAAGTAACCCTACCAGGTTCAAAGCAAATGAGATTGGGAATTGATTATCTACTTTACAAATGGATCATTCATTCTGGAAAATGATGCTTGAAAAAGACATTTTCCTTAGCAAAATTAAAATACCAGGCAATTTGGAATTCACTGCTGAGGGCTCCTCCTCTCTGATTACCTACCTGATTGTTGCCGGTGGGGGTCCACCTTCTTTCCCTTCTGACTGCTCTCCTCCAGGTTCATTACCACTCCCTCGTGCCTGTTAGAGCTCCTGACCCGTCTCTCCTCAGCCAGCCCTCATGTCCGGTTCACCTTATGCTGTGCCTTGCATTATGTATACATTTATATTTAGGAACTCCCAAGTCATAGCCCCCCACCCCCCCACGGCTTTATTACTTCTACCTACCCTTGGACTCTCTCTAGATCCCGATTTGAGGGCTGAGAAAAGTTCTAGATCAAGAGGTTGGACGGTTCAATATGGGGCTCTGGTAGTAGAGTAGAAAGAATTCTAAAAGCATCAGAAGCAGTCACTGGTGAGTTCAAGGGCTGGGCTGCAGGAGGGCACCTTGCCTGGTGTTTGACTGCACACAAGTAGGCAAAGGTAAAGAATGCTACCTTACTGAGAGTAATTCTGCAAAGCCAAAATTCTTTTTCAAACAAACAAAAAAAATCACACCCTTGTAAACCTCTTTGGGACCCAGATTCTCTTAAAGCATGGGCACTGCAAGTATCCCTTTGTCCTTCTCAATTCACAGATGCTCTGATGTGTTGTTGTTTTGGTAGGTATTCCTTTTATAACAGTTTTACTGAGATATAATTCACATACTATATATAATGTACCTATTTAAAGTGTACACGATGTTTTTCAATGTATTCAAAAGTTGTAAAACCATCACAACTATTTTACGGCACTTTCGTCACCTCCAAAAGAAATCTAAAACTCATTAGCGGTCACTTCCCATTCCATCCTCCCTACCCCACCAGCCCTCGGCAGCCAACCAATCTATTTTCCTTCTCTGTAGACTCACCTGGTGCCTTCTTAGCACAGTAGGCAGCGCGTCAGTCTCATAATCTGTAGACTCACCTATTCTGATGTTTCACTGAAACAGAATCACATGTGGTCATTTGTTACTGACTTCCTTTGCTTAGCCTAATATAGCCAAGGTTACAGAATGGATCGGGACTTAATTTTTTTTAAATTATTTTAATTTTAATTTTATTTTAAATTATTTTAATTAAAAAATAATTTTAATTATTTTTTAATTAAAATAATGCTCCATTATATGTATATATCACTTTCTTAAATCTATTCATCAGTTGATGGACATTGGGTTGTTTCTATTTTGGGTTATTACGAATAGTACTGCTGCCAACTTCATGTACAAGTCTTGTGTAGATACATTTCAGTTGCTCCTGGGTATATATCTAAGAATTGCTCAGTTATATACTATGTTTAATGTTTCCAAGAAGTACTAAACTCTTTTCCATAATCCTGCCTCATTTTGCTTTCCTACTAATAACCTATGAGAGTTCTAATTTCTCCCCATGCTTACCAACACTTCTTATTATCTGCTTTCTGATTATAGCCATCCTGCTGGTGTTAGATTGTATCTCACTGTGTTTTTGAGATGAAAATCCCTAATGACTGACGATGGTTGAGTATCTTTTTGTGTGCTTATTGTCCATTTGTTTATCTTCTTTTGATGGATGCTTATTGAAATGCTTTACTCATTTTATTTTATTTTAATTTTTTTTGTTTTTTTAAAGATTTTATTTACTTATTTGACAGAGAGAGATCACAAGTAAGCAGAGAGAGAGAGAGAGAGAGGAGGAAGCAGGCTCCCTGCTGAGCAGAGAGCCTGATGTAGGACTCGATCCCAGGACCCTGAGATCATGACCTGAGCCAAAGGCAGAGGCCTAACCCACTAAGCCACCCAGGCACCCTTTACTCATTTTAAAACTGGATTTTTTGTCTTTTTAATTTTGAGTGGTAAGAGGACACAGGTCTCTAATCAGATACATCATTTGTGAATATATATATATATATATATATATATATATATATATATATATAGCTATGTGGGTTCTTTTTTATTTTCTTGATTGTATCATTTGTAGCACAAAAGAAATTTCTTTATTGCTTCATATTTTGGTGTCATATCTGAGAAATCAATGCCTAATTCAAGGGTGTGAAGACTGACTCTTATGTTTTCTTTTCAAAGTTTTATAGTTTTGTCCTTACATTAAAGTCTATAGTTCATTTTGAGTTAATTTTTGTGTATCATGTGAGGTAGGGTTCCAACTTCACTCTTTTGGATATCCACATCCAGTTGTCCTTGCATCAAAGGACAGTTGAAAACACTATTCTTTTTCCACTGAAATACCTTTACACTCTTGTTGAAAATCAGTTGACCGTAAATGTAAGGGCTTATTTCTAGATTTTCAATTCTAGGCCATTTATCTGTATGTCTGTTCTTTCACTTGTACCACATTATCTGGATTAGTTTAGCTATGTAGTGAGTTTTGAAATCAAGAAGTTCCAGTCCTTCAACTTCATTCTTCATTTTCAAGTTTGTTTTGGCTATTTTATGTCTCTTGGAATATCATGTAAATGTTAGGATCAACTTGTCAATTTCTGCCCAAAAGTAAGCTGAGATTTTCAGAGAGATTGTGTTGAAACTGTAGATCAATTCAGAGAATAATGCCATTTTAATAATATTAGCCTTCCAATCTGTGAAAATGGAATGTCTTTCCATTTATTCAGACCCTTAATTTATTTAAAAAAATGTTTTGTCATATTTAGTATACAGGTCTTGAGATTTTGTTAAATTCATTCCTAGGTATTTTATTCTTCTTTGGTGCTACATAGATGAAATTGTTTTCTTAATTTTGTTCTCATGTTGTTCATTGTTAGTGTATAGAAATATGATTTTTGTATATGATCTTGTTTTTCTAGTCTTGCTGAATTTATTTATTCTAACAATTTTTCATTGCATTCCATGGAACTTTCTCTATATAAGATCATGTCATCTGCATTAGAAATAATTTTATTTCTTTCTTTCAAGTCCAAATTACTTTTAATTTCATTTTCTTGCTCATTGTCCTGGCTGAGACCTCCAGTACAATGTTGAGTAGAAGTGGCAACATGCTTATCTTGTTTTTGTTTTTAGGCAAGTATTTGGTATTTTACCATTAAGTGTGATAGTAGCTATGGGTTTTTTGTAGGTGCCTTTTAATCAGGTTGAGAAAGACCCCTGTTGATCCTAGTTTGTTGAGTATTTTTTATTTTTTATTTTTTTTTAAAGATTTTATTTATTTATTGGATAGAGAGAGATCATAAGTAGGCAGAGAGGCAGGCAGAGAGAGAGGGGGAAGCAGGCTCCCTCCTGAGCAGAGAGCTTGATGCAGGGCTCGATCCCAGGACCCTGGGATCATGACCTGAGCTTAACCCACTGAGCCACCCAGGTGCCCCTGTTGAGTATTTTTTAAATCATGAAATGGTGTTGGATTTTGTTAAATGCCTTTTCTGTGTCTATTGTAATGATCACATGGTTTTGTTTTCTATTCTATTAATATGGTACATTATATTGATTAATGTTTGGGAGTTAAACCAACCTTTCATTCCTAAGATAAATGGCATGGACCATGGTGTATAATCCTTATTTTGTTGCCAGATTTTTGTTGAGGATTTTTGTGTCTGTATTCGTAGGGAATACTGGACAACAATTTTCTTGTGGTCTTTGGTTTTGGTAGCAGGGTAATGTGGGTCTCCTAGAATGAGTTGGGAAGCATTGTCTTCTGTTTGGGGGAAGAATTTATGAAGAATTGGTATTAATTCTTTAAATATTTCAGAGAACTCACCAGAGAAGGCATCAACATCTGGGCTTTTCTTTGTGAGAAGTTTTATAACTATTAATTCAATTATTTGTTATAGCTCCATTCAGATTTTCTATTTTTTCTTCAGTTAGTTTCAGTAGTTTGTGTTTTTGTAGGAATTTGTACATTTCATCTAGATTATTTAATTTGTTGGCATGCAGTCGCTCATGGTATTTTCTTATAATATTTTTATTTTTATCAGGTCAGTATTGATGTCCCCTCTTTTAGTTGTGATTTTTACTAATTCTAGCATCTTTTTTTTTTTAATCAGTCTAGCTAGAAGTTTGTTGATTTTTTTGATTTTTTTCAAAGAATCAGTTCTTGGTTTCCTAACTTTCTAAATTGTTTTCTATTCTCTAGTTTATTTATTTTAATTCTAATCTTAATTTTTTCTATCTTCTGTTTGTATTTAGTTTAATTTTTTTTAATTTAGTAAGTTGCAAGTTAGGTTATCGATCTTTCTTTTTTTTTTTAATTAAGTATTTACAAGTAAAAAATACCTTCTAAATTATAGATTTTGGTGTGTTTTTATTTCTGTTTTTATTTATTTCAAGGTATATTTTCTAATTTCCTTTGTGACTTCTTTTTTAACCCATTAGTTATTTACAAATGTATTGTTTAATTTCTGCATATTTTGAATTTCCCAAATTTCCTTCTGTTATTGATTTCTAATTTAATTCCATTATGGTAAGAGAATATAGTTTGTATGATTTCAATCCTTTTATCTTCATTAAGGTTTATTTCAAACCCATTTTGCTAATTTCTCTTTATTATTGCTTAATACATTTGAAGTAATCACTAATCAAGTAGGACTTAAGACTGCCATTTTGCTATTGTTTACTGTATATGCCATATGCTTTTGTCCTTCTAGGATTCCTTCTTCCTGTGAAATAGATATTTTCTAGCATACTGTTTCAGTGTCTTTGTTATCTTACTTGCTATATTTTTTTGGATTTTCTTTTAGTAGTTGTTAGCATCAAAACTTCCAATAATCTAGTATGACTTAATTTTTAAAATATAATTTATATAATTATAATTTAATTTTTAAGTAGTTGTTAGCATCAAAACTTCCAATAATCTAGTATGAGTTAACTTACTTTCAATATTATACAGAAACTTTGCTCCATTATTGTTGTGCTCTATTCCTTGTCTCCTACTTTGTGCTATTATTGTCATATAAATTAAATCTTTATACATTATCAGCCCACCAACACAGTTTTATAATTATTGCTTTATGTAGTTGTCTTTTAAATTAGATAGGAAAACTAAACTATTACAAAAGGTACATTTGTACTGTCTTTCATTTTTGCCTAATTAGTTACCTTTGCCAGTGCCATTTATTTATTTATGTGGACTTAAATTGTGATATAATGTCCTTCCTTGTAGTCTGAAGGAGTCCCTTCAGTAATTCCTGTGGGGCTTGTTTGCTAGCAACTGATTTTCTCAGTTTTATCTATGTCTAGATGTGTATCTCTTTGAGTTTATACTATATGGAGTTCATTGAGATTCTTGAATGTGTATTTTGTTTGGTAGCAGATTTATGAAGTATTCAGCTATTATTACATCAAAACTTTTTGTCCCCTTCTTTCTCTTCTGTCCTCCTGAGATTCCCATTATGTGTATGCTGGTGTCCTTTGTGGTGTCTCACAGGACTTGGAGGCACTGTTAATTTTTCCCCCATCCTCTTTTCTTTCTATTTCTCAGACTGGATAACTTCATTTCACCTATCTTTAAGAACATTGTGTCTCCTTTCTGTCAGATCAGATCTGCTGTTCAGCTCTTCTAGTGAATTTCCATTTCAGTTATAATTCTTTTCAATTACAGAATTCCCCCTTCCTTTTTTCCTTCCCCCTTCCTTTTTTCCTTCCCCCTTCCTTCCTTCCTTCCTTCCCTTTCCTCCTCCTTTTTCTTTCTCTTTCTCCTTTTTGTTTTTTTAAATCCCTTTTTGATATTCCTTATTTCATGAGGCATTGTTGTCAAACTAATTCTTTAGGTGGATTCCTTTAGTCTTTTGAGTATATATATAAAAGATGAAATATTTAAAATATTTAAAATATTTGTCACTATGTCCAACATCTGAGTGTCCTCCTCACTGCCCCTCCTTTGCCCCCACCAGGGAAGTTTCTAATGACTGCCTTAAACAAACAAACAAACAAACAAACAAAAAAACCTATCTTGAGGTTATGCTTTCCTGTGTCTTTGCATGTTTTATAATTGTATATATTTTTTCTCAGAAGCTAGACATTTTAGATATTATAATATGACAGTTCTGGAAATCAGATCACCCTCCATGGGAGTTTATTTTTTTAAATATTTTTTTATGTTGTTTTTGTGGTTGTTGCTGTTTGTTGGCTTAATAACTTTCCTAGACAAATTCTGTGAAGCATATATTCCTTATAGCATTTAGTCACTGAAATCTTTGCAAGTTTATTTTAGTGGTTGGTTAATGTTGGTCACATATTTCCTTAAGTACCTTGAACTAATAAGTTTTCCATCCTTTAATGAGTGGCTTTGTGTGCTTTGAGGTTGACTTAAATGTTCAGGAAGCTTACAACTCTGTCTTAGCCATAACTTTCTCCTTTCATAGGGTCTCAAGGACACCCAGAGGGGAAAGATTGCAGACCTCTCTTGTCTTTCCTGGTATATGCACAGCCCTGCATATGCTCATGGACTTCTAGATTCCCAGGAATATATCAGAGCTTTTCAAATAACTCTTTGGACATCTCATCCCCTAGATCTTTTTAAGTTTTTTACTAGGCTCTTGTTTTCCTAAACTGTTATTACATCCTCAAACAGCTGCATTTTTAAAGTGTTGCTGCTGATTATAATAATAAATAATAATATAAATAATAATAAAATAATAATTAGATATAATTTTATTACCATTATTATTATTATTTTGAAAAAACCCTCTGGGGATAGGGCTTTTCTCCAAAGCAGTTCTGAATTAGGACAAATAATTATGGGGCTTTTTCAAGAAGTTGACAGATGAAGTAAGGACAATGCTCTGGGGATAGGACTGTCTGAGGGTTTTAACCTGGTCTTCAAACCATGTCTGGTAGGTGGGATGCAACTGGATTTCAAGGCAAATGCAGCACTGGGGAGATGGAGCTAGGAGTATAAGTTACGATGCCAAAGTCTCTGCTGTTCTGATGGTCTTTCCACCTTTGGAGTTCCACTTCATCCATGACATCATGCCTTTCAAGTGTCAATAATGGATTAAATACACCAAGTTAGCAAAGCATTTATAGTAAATACTAGCACAGAGGTGTTTATGGTAGTAAGTGACAAATTAGCTCCTTCAGTTTTGCACGGGAAACACTGCATTCAAGACTGTGGGCACCAGCCTTTTTGTTGTTTATGTCCACATCTGTCAATTCTTTAAGAACTATGGTAAAAAAAATTCATGTTATTTATATAGTACTTTACATATGGATATAAAAATATCCATTACCTCATCTAACCTCACAGGTTGCTGTGAGGTTAGATGAGGGAAACTTGACCCCTATATATCAGGACACTTCCTCAAGGTCACGCAGTGGGGTTCTGACACACAATCACAGCAGGATTCAGCCCTGAGGTTTCTGACCCAGGTTCACAACTTTTTCCACAACACGGCTGTCTTTGTTGAAGAAGGATTGAAATTCAAATCAATCATTTTCCACCATTAGGAAAGCTGCTAAAAATGTTTGGTGGGGAAGGAGTTGAAACGAATGGCTCAAGTGAGGTTTTTCCGCACCATCTGTGGTTTCCTTGGCTTTGCGGTAAGAAACTCTCCTGGATCACCCCGCTTCTCTTGGACTTCTCTACTGACTCCTTCTCTAGTGGCTGCTTATGTCTGATGCTTCTCAGCCCTTGGCTTGGTCCCTGTTCTCATTAACTTTCTTTCCCAGAAAATGGACCTCCTTTTGGGCTTTCAGAAGAGTTCAAATCTGCTTGCAGCCTCAGGTCTCTCTTGAGTTTAGTCCCCAAGGCTTCCTCCTTGCTGGGCATCTTTGTTTGGAATCCCACTCTTAAGATACTCTGTCTTTTAAAGCAATAGTCCCAAGTCACTGAATATACATGCTGCTTGGCCAGAATTTAGTCCTTACAGAAACACACTGATTCTCTCTTTGAGGCAAGGACAGTTCATATTCTGTCAACTCCAGTGAACTTCAACAACTGACAGCTTTATAGACCCTTGGCCTTCCAGAATTCTGAAGTGGAAGTGGCTGTTTGGTTGGTTGGTTTGTGTGTGTGTGTGTGTATTTATGTGTATATATATATATATATATATATATATATATATATATATGATGGAATAGAGGATTTTATTCAAGGACTTAGCAAAGCAAAAGTGGGTTGTTTGGTTTTCATCTGTCTCTTGAGAAGAGGGATGATTCCTTCCCAATTCTGCATTGTCCACTGAGGTCCTTTATGTTTCCTTCATTCCCTATATAATAAAATGAATCCTGAATATGCATTCTTGTTCCTTTTACTTCTGTGATGTTATTTACATTTAAACCTTCAAGGATTTTGCCCAGTTTGGGCTTCTTAGGCTATGAAGTGCCAGAGGTCAGGGACAATAGGCAATCAACAAATGTTTGCTGAGTGGATGAATCTTTTAAACTCACTTTGCACAGAGAAGCACACAGCCACATGATATCCATCAGTATTGTTTAATGAATACTCCTGATTTTAATAGTGCTCAAGACAAATTTAGGCCTTGGGTTCAAGAGCTTATATAAAGAACATAGTGTAGGGTGGTTTTTTGGGAAGATAGAATTTTTAAAAAGAAGACTTGTTTATGTCCTTCTCAGCTAGGAGAGGTTAGCCATCCCCTTCTTCACCTTTTTTTCTCCCTGACATTTTATTTCCATGCAGCAAAAGAAAGGATTTTCTCTTGAAAAGAAAAGAAAAGAGAGGATTCCCCAAACTTGGTGGTTTTTACACTATATATAAAAGAGAGTGGAGGAAGGAGAGTAGCTGTCCTATGTGTGGCTAGGAGAAGGGCTCTGTGTAACTCCCAACTGGGATTGATTGTATAGCATGGGCACAAAGTTTAAACAATGTTAGTTTAGAAAACTGAGAAAGCAGAACATATAGTTTTGGTCTAGTTGCATGTTTTCCTTCAGTGCCTTTTCCTTCCTCTGGATGATTCCACTCAGTTCCTAAGTGACAAGTATTGTCCCTGAAATGAGGGATTTGAGGTTTAGATTAAAAGATATTTTCCCCAAGGTCTTCCTGAATGAATGTTTAATGTATTTGTCTTTCCTCTGATGTATTTTCATGCAAGAGGAGAACTCTTACAAAGGAGGAGGCTCCTGGATGTGAAGGAAGAATTATCCCAAAGTCAGGAATAATGAGCATGATGATTTGGAGGAAAGAGCTCTCTTGACTCTTCTCAAATCAAGTCATCCAAGGGACTAACCTGGCTGGCCTGTACCTAAGACTGGCCCTAGGTGAGTGTAAGAAATGTGGTCATGAAGGGATGACATCATCACTGCTGGATCCTCAGCCTCCTTGGAGTTAATAAGCCTATTGTTCAACAGCCCAGCATCCAGGCCTTCACTTGCCTTCTTTATTTTCTTGCTTCTGCTCCCACCCCACCCCCAAACCAGTCTGACACTTATTCTGGGTGCAGAGGGCACCTGGTGCTGCTGCCACTGGCTACTGTCACTCCTTGTCAACTCCAATCACCCTCATTTTGTTCCCTCTCCACAGTCCATTAACAACAGCTCTCAGAAGCCTGGGTGCTTACCTGCAGCCCCTGACCCTTGGCCTCAGGTATCATATAACCAGAGAGTGAGTCTTGATGAAAAAGAATGAGCAAACCTTAGCCTCTCTCAGCCCCTGTCACCTTCTGAGGAGACGATTCTCAAAAGGGTGGAAAATCCCGAGATGTTTTATATATATATATATTTAAGTTAATTCTGCAGACTGCTGTGTTGGTGACATTTCCTTCAAACTGCAATAACTAACCTGTCACAGCCCTACAAATGCTGACAATACAGCACCATGTGGGGTTGACTTAATAAACCTCATTTACATTCATTTTGATTCACTCAGGCGTTGAAAAACATTTCACAGGAAAAACTAGGAACCTCTCCAAGACGACATGATGTTTGCTGATACGATATGAACAGACTTAATAGGCAGCATATATGAAAACATGCATTGCTTAGGCTATTAGCAAGCTCAGTACTTTATTTTTTTTAAAGCATTTAAAAATTATTCTTTTGGACCCTGGGCTTCTAAGCTGTGAAATGTGTCACCAGTTACAGAGTCTTTCTGTTGAGTAGGAAGGTAAAGAATAGTTCACACTCTCTTGAGAAGTGACCTTGGACAAATTCTTAACCTCTCTGCAATCTTGTTTGTTTCATCTGCTCAGTGAGCATCTTAAGAATACCTGTTTACTAACCATATCAGTCAGTTATTGTGGCAATAGTGCTGCCTAACAAACATTCCTAAAATGCAGTGCCTTACAACTACAAGCGTTTATTTCTCTTCTACAGGTCTGTAGGTACTTGTGGCTCTGCTGGAATTGGATAGGATCGACTGCATATAGTTCCAGTCTGTAGGTTGGATTTAGATCATGCTCAAAATCTCTTCTAATTCTCTTTGGATCAGCAGCTACTTGGGGCATGTCCTTCTGAAGGTAACAATATAAGAACCAAGGTGAATCACAGGAGCACATAGAAAGGCTCTGCTCATGTCATGTTTCCTTGCATTACATTGGCCAAAATGTAAGCCTCACAGCCAAGCCCAAAGTCAATTGGCATGAAGGTGTATTTTCCTCCTTCTCTACTGGGAAGCACTTCAAGGTCATAAGAAAGAAGGAAAAGGCAAAGAATTGGGAATACCTACTACTGCATCTCACAGAGACCTTTTGAGAAAAGGAGCTGACATATTTGAAAGATCTGGAAATTGCAGAATGTCATGCAGATGTTAAGTCTTGTATGAGAGTTCTACAGGGGATGCTTTCTCCCAATATTATTGTTCTTTGGTTACCTATATTTGTATGTGGGTGGGGGCTGCCATCCTCTTAGCCACCCAGACCGAGACGTTGTCATCCTCTTTCACATCTTCTTTCCCCTCATCTGTCATGTTGCATTATTATTGAGGAGTCTCTCCAGAGATAATCACTTGCCTGCCTCTTCTTTTCTCTTTTCCTTACTTTTCCTCAGTTTTAGCCCCTTCTTACTTCTCATCTCTTCCCTAAAACTTAACTCCTAACTGATTTCTCTTAATGCAAGCTCTCCCTACTCTAATTTATCCTAAACAGCACTGCTGGGTTCATTCCCCTGTTGTGTGGCTTTCGTCATCACCCTCCTGCCTTAGGTTGGATTTTCCAGATGCAGAGGTAGAGACAGGAATTCTTGTCCAAGTGATTTGCTGAGGGAATGCCCTCAAGTGAAACCTCTTACGGAATAAGGGAAGCAAAAAACAAGAAGGAAAAAACAAAACAACAAAACCCAGCACAGAGGAAGAAGATAAGCTGAGATCTAGCCTCAGCCTAATTGCACAGGAATCTCTGGAGGATAAATTGTGCCAAAGAGGTTGTTCCATACAGAGGTAGGAAGACTGGGCATTCATTCCTCTTAAAGTTCATCACTGGCCACGACCATCCCTCCTGAAAAGCACAGGAAATGCCCTAGAGGCAGGTTCTGGTGTGAGCCTTTAGAGATGTTTGGTTGAGTACGGCTCTGTGCATGTGCACATTTGGTGCAGGGGGAGAAGCATCAGAAAGGGCAGGCAGAACAATTTCTGGAGCCCAAACAGAGCTAGGAATAATTTATATCCCCCTTCAGTCATTTCCATATTTTGGGATTTGGGTGTGTGTGTCATTGTTGTTGTCCTATTTTCTGGGACATTTCCTTGAGTTTAGATTCAACATTTCAGTTAATTCTTTAAATCTCTGCTATTGTATTTAAAATGCATAAGATCTCTTTATTTTCAGAATATATTCTTTTAAATATATCTTCTCTCTTTTGTCTTAATTGATCTTGACCAAGACTTCTATATCTATTAATCTTTCGAACAACCATATTTTGGTTTGTTAATTTTCTCGATTTGGTTTATTACTTTTCTTATGGGGCAGTTCAACTTTATTGCCTCTTAGCTCCGAATCTACCTTTGATTGCCCTGCTTGCAATTCTGGAACATTTCTTCCTCTGATACAAAATTAAGCTTTGTCAGAAGAGGGCGCTAGAGAGACATTGCAGGAGGAAGGGGCTTCTCTTCCTGGTTCCAGTATAGGTTTCTTTTGGCTAGCTCCTGTGTTGTGCAGGATAGGCAGTGGAACTCACCCCTAGCAAGTTTTGAAAACTTTTGAAAGCAGGCACTTTCTCTGTGAGTTCTACGTGTGCTCCAGCTGGCATCTAGGTGATGAATTCAACAGCAAGCTCGGCTGGCAGTTTCCAGAAGACTTTTGTCAACATTCTGCCAGGCAGATTCTTGTCACCAGGCTTGGCTTGCTGGGACTCTGGTGGAGGTTTTCCCGCTTGCTGGTCCTGTCCTGGACTTCCCTGACCATCAGCTCTGCCCAGTACTTGTGGACCAGTTTTGGCTCGGGGCAACCCCCCAGCAAACATCTTTACCATCTAGAGGGTTACAATCACAACCTCTTCAACAAAGCCTGAATCTTATATCTGAGATCATTGGTGATAGCTAGCTGATCACAGTAGTTCCTCAGAGCAGAATGGCTGGGCAGCCAAAGTACTTGTTGATCTATGTGATAGAAAAATCTGTTAATCTGGCCAAAAACTTGACTTGAGTCACCAGCTTCCAAACCTAAGTCGGTGCACAGACCCAGAACCTCTTGACAGAAGGGGACGTTGAATCCCCCAGAGGAAGGAACCTGCTGTATTTTCACAGGTAGTCACTGTAAGTCCAAGTCTTACCCAAAAGGAGCTAGGGCCATTTACTGGGGTGACCACGTAATACTCAAACCTTTTGGACATTACTAGACACTAACTGTGAATTAACACTAATTCTTGGGCGTCCAAATGTGAGTCTGAGCCATCCAAGTAGGGCCTATAGCCATCAAATAATAGATGGAGACTCATCTGAAGTTTGACCCACAGTCAGTCTGATTTATCCACAGACCCACCCTTTGGGGTACATCCCCACATTTTAAATGTAACTTTAATACATGTACTTGGAAATTGGACAATCCCCCACATTGATTCCTGGACCTGGGAGAAAAGAGCAATTATGATAAGAAGGGCTTAGTAGAAATCTTTGAAACTTCTCCATACCAAGGTAATAAATCAGAAGCAATATAGCATCTCTGGGGAAATTTCAGAGACATATGCTATCATCCAACCCCTGAAAGAAGAAGGAGTGGTGACACAGATTGTGTTCCCATTGAACTCACCTATTTGGCTTGTGCAGACTTTGGATGGATATTGAAAAATAACTGTGGACTGTCAAAAATGGAAAGAATGCAGCTGTTGTCAGTGTTGTACCACCACTGGGGCCAATCAGCACACTTCTTGGCATTTGACATGTAATTCTTGATATAGCTAATGTCTTTTTCTTCCATACCAATTTGAAAAGACCACCAGTGGCAGTTTGTTTTTATCTGGCAGTGCCAACAGTGTATCTTCACAGAGCTTCCCCAGGACGAGGTCAGTTCTCCTGTTCTCTGTCATGACATGGTCTGCAGAGATCTGGACTATCTTGACATTCCATAAAACATCACACTTCATTTTTGGCGTTCTACTGACTGGTTGATGAGCAGGAAAGTAGCAAGCATTTTCGATGCCTGAGCAAGACATAAGCAAACTAGATGTGGCTTAATAGCACGCCCAAGAGCAGATGCTTTGCAAGTTTTGTTGTTACCCCATTGGCCAGTTTTCTGCTGGCCAGTCTCAGTTCTTTGACCCCCTTGTTGGGGGTTTCCTGTTTACCAGTCTAGGCCTGTGGTTTCTGCCAGATGGGGACATACTCTGGCCCAAGGAAGTCCAGAGAACTTCTCTGGCATCCGATGGATGGCCACCACACTTTCTTTAATAATGTCTGAATTTAGCCTTGAGGAGGGACACTCTCCCATTCTTTTTGCTTCCTTGGGTACCCTGTCTCAGACTTTAGGTATTCTTTAGAGTTCTCTTTTTATCCTCACTATAGCAGGTAATTCCCTGCAAATAGTTAATAATTACTTACATTAAGCATTTCTTGTTCAAATTAGTATTTCTGCTTTTCTGACTGGATCATGATTCCTATACCTATTTTTAATATTTCCTCTCTTATTTCGTTGGACCTAATCTGATCCTTGTTTCTAGTATCTTATGTTGAATCCTCAGCATATTTTTATTGACCTTTCTTGATTTCTAATAACTATATTTAAACTAATAAATTTTCTTTTAATGTTATTTGGAGGTAGAGCCAAGGGCATAAATTTTGAACTGTGTTTTCATTTTTATTTAGCCCTAATACTTCTTATTTCATTCAAGATATCTATTTCTAATTCAATGATTATTTGGTAATATATATTTAGTTTACAGACACATGGGATTTTTTTTTAAATTGCTTTGTTATTGATGTCACATTGTATTGTGTTATGGTCTAAGAACTTAGTTCTAGTATCTAATTCTGGGGGATTTATTGGGTTTCCTTTATGGTCCAGTATTCAATTTAGATTTATAAATGCTCTGTATGTACTCAAAATTGCACAGATTGTCTATTCATTTCGGGTGGAATTCTGTAAGTGCTGAAACTTTTTATTTCTCTTGTTCATCTTCCTTATATCTCTATTCATTTCTTTTGTCTGCTTGTTCTGTCTGTTTTGGGAAAAGGCTTGTTGAAATCTTCATCTGCAATTGTTGATTTGTCCCTTTTTCCTCTAATTTAGGTCAGTTGTTACTTTTAATATTTTGAGCCTGTATTGTTGGTGTATTCATGTTCAAAATGCTCATATCTTTTTCTGGAGAGTAGCTTCACCAGCATATGATACTTTTTCAGCCCTTAAGGGTTTTTTTTTTTTCTATCAGCTTGAGAATCTGTTTTGCCCAGTATTAAAAGAACAAACCCAGATTTATTTTTGTTAATGTCTTTGAGGTATTTTATTTTTTCAGTTTCTACATTTTCATCTTTTCTGGTTTGGGTTTTTGTTGTTGTTGTTCTAAGCATGTTTCTTACAGACATCTTATTGTTAGGTCATTTTAAATATCTAATCTGAAAAATTTTCTTTTTGATTGGTGAGTATATTAGTTTGCTTGAGCTACCAAAATAAAACACCATGCACTGGGTAGCTTCAACAACAGATATTCATTTTCTCATAGCCCTGGAGGCTGGAAGTCCAAGATCAAGGTGTTGGCAAGTCAGGTTTCTTCTGAGCCATTCACCTTGGCTTGCAGATGGCTGCCTTCTCTCTCACATGGCCTTTCTCTCATGTGTCTCGTGTCTCTCGTGTGTCCTAATCTCCTCATTTTATAAGGACAGCAGTCATATTGGATTAGGGTCCAAGTAACAGCCTCATTTTAATTTATGACCTCTTTAAAGGTCTTATCTCCAAATATAGTCACATTCTCTGGTTACTGGGGGTTGATACTTCAGTGTACACGTATTGAATCAACACAACCCAGTCCATGAGATTCATCCATTTTTATTTACAGTAATGACTGCTGTATTAGGATTTATTACATCTTGTTGCATATTTTCCATTTGCTTTGCTCTGCTACCCTATCCCCTTTCCTGTTTTCAGCTCAATGTCTTTCATCTTTCTTTAATTCTGGATTATGTATCTTAATTATTTGTTTTATTTTTTATGGTAAGACATAGCATATGAGTTTATGGGAAACATATATGTAGAGTCTGAATATAGTTTTAAAAACCCACCCAGGTACTCACCACAAGATCCAGAAATAGAGCATCACCAACTACCCAAAACACCCTGGGTGCATTTCCTCATTATATCCCCTCCCCCTCCTCCTAGAAATGACCATGATTCTCAATTTTATTTTCATTATTTTTGTTTTAATTTTTTTTTTACCACCCAATGTATATTCCTCAACCTATATTATTTAGCTTCTTTGATTTCTTCTGATTTCTACCTTGATGTAAATGGAATAATACTGTATTATTTACTTTAAATTATATACTTATTGTGTTTAATATTATGTTTTTAAGATCCGTACATGCTAATATTTAAAGCTGTAGTTCATTCCTTTTCACTGTTCTTTTTTTTTTTAAGATTTTATTTATTTATTTGAGAGAGAGAGTGAGAAAGAGAGAGAACAAAAGTGGGGGGAGGAGCAGAGGGAGAGGTAGAGGCAGACTCCCTGCTGAGCAGGGAGCCCAATGCAGGGCTCTATCCTGAGACTCCAGGATCATGTTCTGAGCCGAAGTCAGATGTTTAACTGGCTGAGTTACCCAGGCACCCCATTCATTGTTCTATATTCCATTGTACAAACAAGCCACAATTTATTTATTCATTATGGTCTTGGTGGACATTTGGGTTTTCCCCAGGTTTTTCCTATGGAGGATAATACTGCCATAAAGATTGTTTTATGTCTTTTCTGGTACATGTGTTTGAGAATTTTTCTAAGATCTCTAGTGGTGGAGTTGCCAGGATGTAAATTATATGCATGTTTAACTTTACTTTGGCATGTCTGAAGCCAATGTATTTTCCAAAATGGTTGCACCAATTTATGTCCCATCAGCAGTAGATGCGAGTGCCTGTTACTCCATATCCTCAGCAAAACTTTCAGAATTTTAAATTTGGCTCATATATTTATTATTGCTTCAATTATTTTTCTCCCTGTCCCACCCCCACTCCTATTTGCTGTTATTAATACTTCCTTAAGATGTATATGTTTGCTTAAAAAAGTGTGCTTCCATCTCTTGCTCCTTTCTGGAAGATTTCTTCACTTAGGACTTGCAACTCCTTGATTCATTCTCAGATGTACCCATTATAGACGTTATGCCATGTAACCGATCCTTTATCTCTACTATCATTTTTCATATATAATATTTCTACTTGGTTCTTTTTTAATGATTTTTTGTTCTTTTTTACAATGCACATAGCTTTTCTTATATCCTCAAATGCAGTTGACCCTTGAATAACATGGGTTTGAACTGTGCAGGTCCATGTCTCTGCAGACTTTTAAAGATAAATATAGTACAGTACTGTAAATGTATTTTCCCTTCCTTGAGATTTTCTTTTTTAATCACTTACCATTATTTTATATTCTTTTTTTAATCATAGTAAGTGTAGTCTTTAATCTCCATTCCCTAGTCCCTCCCCATCTCCTTACCAACCTCCCCTCTGGTTTATTCTCTATAGTTAAGAGTCTAACTCTTGGTTTATCTCTCTCTTCTTTCTTCTTTTGCTCGTTTGTTTTGTTCCTTAAATTCCACATGTAAGTGAGATAATATGGTGTTTATCTTTCTCTCACTGATTTATTTCACGTAGCATTATAATCTCTGCTCTATCCATGTTGTTGTAAAAGGCAAGATTTCATTCTTTTTATGGCTGAATAATATTCCACTGTATATATATTTATACCACATCTTCTTTATCTATTCATCTATGGATGGACATGTGCTGCTTCTATAGTTTGTCTATTATATATAATGCTGCAATAAACATAAAGGTGTATGTATTCCTTTAAATTAGTTTTTGTTTGTTTGTTTATTTGTTTGGTAAATACCCAGTAGTGCAATTCCTGGATTGTAGAGTAGTTCTATTTTTAATTTTTTTGGAGGAACAACCATACTGCTTTCCATAATGGCTGCATCAGTTTAAATTCCCACCAATAGTGCAAAGGGGTTCCTTTTTCTCCACATCCTTGCCAATGCTTGTTGGTTCTTGTGTTTTTGATACTAGCCATTCTGACAGGTATGAGGTGATATCCCATTGTAGATTTGATTTACATTCCCTGATGATGGGTGATGTTTAGCATCTCTTCACGTGTCTGTTGGCCATCTGTATGTCTTTGAAGAAATGTCCATTCATGTCTTGTCATTTCTTTTAATTGGAGTTTTTGTTTTTGGGGTATTGAATTGTATCAGTTCTTTGTATATTTTGGACTCTAACCCCTTATGATTTTCTTAAAAACATTTTCTTTTCTCTAGCTTACTTTATTGTAATAATACAGTATATAATACATACAACACAAACTATGTGTTAAGTGACTATGTTATCAGTAAGATCTCTGATTAACAGGAGGTTATTAGCAGTTAAGTTTTGGAGAAGTCAAAACTGCATGTGGGTTTTTTATTGTTTGGGGGGTGGGTCAGTGCCCCAACCTCCATGTTGTTCACAGGTCAACTGTATCTCAATAACACCTATTTGAACTTCTTGTTCTGTCTAATTATTTGGCTTCAGATGGTTTATGTTGCTCATTTTATTGCCTTTTTTGTAAATGGTTGTGCTTCTGGGGTGTCTTGGTCTTCAGGCTCAAGCTCCTTTGTGGAAGAGGAGTCTTACTCATTGATCTTGAGGAGAAGGTAGGAGATGAACCCCCAGACGAAGGGACTCAAGAGCCACAGAATTATTGCTGATTGCTCCCAATTGCCCCAGGTTTATCAGGTAACTTCTCTGTTCAGTATTTTGTCTTTAAATTCTTAGACTGAAGCATGCATGAGTGTAGAGTAAATGACCAAAGAAAGTTTCTCAGGCTGTACCCACTTTCCTGTATGTCTTTGAAGAGACAACTTTGAGAACTTTGGTACCATCCTGACATCATCTTGCTGACAAACCTCCTGGAGGTGGAGCCCAGCAATCTTTGTCTTGACAAACCTCCATGTAATTCTCCAGGTTGATTGTGGGGGAGAGAGCCAATGGTCTGAGTTAGTTTTCTGCCTTGGCAAGAACTGGAAACTTATCTCAGTGTTCCCATTTTTGAATATTCCTTGTTCCTCTTTCATAAATTCATCTTCACTTCCCCTTTTGAAATGATTTGTTGTTTTTATTTTCTTCTTAAAGTTTTTTCCTCTTTCTTGTTTCCTTCATTGTCCACATTTATTCCAAGCTTCTTATTTCTGTTTTGTTTGTTTTAGTTTTGGACCTTCTTCTTTCTTTGGAATTTCCTCACATGTCTGGTAATCATTGAATGTCTGTTTATCATTAAGGGGTGAGGTTGATGGGAAGCTTTCCCCATGGGAAGGCTGTATGAGGTTTATGGGCTGGTAGGTTTTCCTGTAAGCTGATTGGGCTGTGACCCAGCCATTTCATCTGGGATTCCCCCCATCATTAATGTTGCTAACTGCAGATATTCCCTTTGGCCCATCAACTTACCAAGGGAGAATACTTAAATATCCTGCCTAGGACATAGCAGCTTGGCTGACAATTTTGAGGCAGCTGGGATGTATGTTGGGGGAGGGGGTTGGATGGTCAGTGTTCTGTATATCACCTTCCCCTAAGCCTTTAGTAGTTAACTACTGCTTTCAGCTACTGCTCTTGTCCTTGATGCCAGACCCTGTCTGGCTCAGTCTCCACAAAGGACAGTAGTTCTCAGACTTCTGCGGCAGAATCACCTAGAGGGCTTATTGAAACACAGATTGCTGGGCATCATCCCAGAGCTTCTGATTCAGAAGGTCTGAGACAGGGTGCATGAATTAGCATTTTTAACAAGTTCTTAGGTGATGCTGATGCTGCTGGTCCCAGAGCCACATACTAAGAACCATTGCTATAAAATAACCCTAGCAAAGAAGAATGTAGCCACCCAGCTACATGTGTAGAATGGGGCATCCATAATCCTGACTACTTCTTTTAACTACTTTTAACCAACACTTACATGTTTAGTCCTGTCCTGCAGCCCTGCTTTAGAGGCATTTGGTGCCTTTAATTCTTGAGCTGTTTGGGGCTACCTAATGTCAAGTGGCCTGGCCCTTGAGTCTTCATTCTTACTGCCAGTAGGGATTTTAGCTTTCTCTTGTCTGTTACTTAAGCAATCATTTATCTACTTGCTTCCCTTCTTCCAAAATTTTGTTTACATGTCTTGTTGGCTGTGACTTCATTTGTTTTCTTTGTGAATTTGCTGAACTCTTGTTTTTTTTTTTTTTCCTTTATTTTTTTTCCTCCTTTTTGTTGTCCTCTTAGGGTCATTAGTCAAAACCAAGCAGAATAAAATACATGTACTCAATCAGCCCTCCCTCCACCTTACTTTTAAGCTGCCATCAGCTCTCACCTGGCAATAAATATCTTTTGCAATGATGAATGAATGAACTTTGACACACAGTGAAGAATACAGTCATGAGAGATGAAGTGCGACACTGCTAAGCCTCACTGAGATGCATCTCCATCTTGTTGTTCATATAAACATCTCCTAAAGTTTCAGATGTCAGATGCTGAATTATCACTTTAAGCAACTTTCAGGGTTTAATTAAAGTACAAGGTCTGACTGGCAGGACTTGAGATGAATTTCGCTGTCTCAGAGGCAAGCTGAGATGTGGCTTTGAATTAAGGGAATAAAACAATCCCAAAGAGGTAGTATATAAGGTCACAAAAGAGCTTGATTCAGAAAGGGAGGAAGGAAGGGGAAAAATAAAAGCCAATATGTGGCATGTTCATTATCCTTGTGTGTGGGTGTATTCCATTTAATAAGTTGGGAGACTGTATAACAGAGGTCTGACCATAGGTAATTGGCCTTTAAGATGATTTTAGTCATTTTGCTGATTGTTTGCTTGAAAGAAATGTTTCTGCATCCAGAATTATCTGTGAAACCTAGGACTCAATAAGCCAGAGAACAGTTAAAGAAGTTTTGTGCTCATGAGCACTGGGTATTTCCATGCAATCAATTATCCGTAAATTGAATAATTTAATTTGCATTAAGGCAATTCATTGTTGAAGCTGACAAGATGGACAGTCCTTTGACAGCATAAAAATTCTGGAAGCACAGAGAGGTGAAATGAAAATCAGCCTCTTTGCCACTTCTGTTCCCCACCCCCACATAAAATGTTACTTTAACACATCATATTTCTTTGATGAACGATTACAAGTCTCATTGCTTCCAAGGGGACTCTCCTTTCCCCTCCACTCAGAGCAATGATCAGTCTGGGTCAGCAAATAACTTGACTGAAAAATTGGTCCACTCCAGTTGAACACTGAACAGGTGGGGCCAGCTGTTGAACTGATGCTTGTGATTCCATCAAAATTCATTTCTGAAGAATCATGTCATCCTAGTCTTTGTCCTCCGAGCCCATTTCTGGTCTTTCCCTTTGTTCTTTTGAGTCAGACGGTGGCCTCGGGAATGCTGTGTGGTTTTATTGGCTGTTGGTTTTCTATTCTCTGAGATGTTTTCAGTCAAACCCTTGAGTTGCTCACTTGCTTTTTCCACTTCTCTCCCTCCTTGTCTCTCCCACCTTGCTCCTTCCCTGCTCAAGAAAACCAAGGGAAATTGACAAGCAGCAGGACAGGGGAAATTGAGCTATATTATTTCTCCTTCGGGAGCCTTTCTTTGCTGCCTTTATCTGAAAGCTATCATTTTCTACATCTCTTGGCAAGAGTTCTCATCGACCAGTGACCCCTAAATGCCTATGCTGATCAATAGTCCCGGTATCTTATTGACATGCCCATTGACAGCTCTCACCAAGCGCAGGAATCAGGAATGGCAGCCAATTGCCATCCGTTCAGGCTGCTTGAGAGGCAGGGAGGGCTCCGCGTTGATATTGACACTGTAAATGGAGACAGTTTACTTAGCGCTCAGGGAAGATGCATTTGTTAAGGAGACCGATAGATCTCATTACTATTTAAGGGCAGAGGCTTTTCTGGCAGCCCACGGGGCTTGCTTCTATCAAGCCTTCCCACTTACAGAGCCTGGAGAAACAAACCCTGCATGATTTATCCTCCACCCCACCCACATGGAAAGGACCATAGGATGGAATTGAATGTAGGTAAGGGGTGGACACAGGATTCAACAATGGGAGGTCTTGACCGTGGCATTTAGGCCTTTGGGTCATCCAAGCCCCAGTTCCCACTCACGGATGAGCATGGCAGGGTATCTGTCTGAGAGGGTGTGGCATCCTGTACTCTCCCAGAGCAAAGGCAAAATCAAAAATCCCAGGCTCTCAGGGCAGGAAGGGATTTGGGCGTTTTAGAGTTCACCTGCTCCCGTCTCCTATTCATTGTGGGAGTTCACATGCCGACATCCCTTTAACATGGCCACCCTGTTGTTTGTTGGCCCCTTCAGTGGCACGGAACTGGCCAACTTGAGAAAGAGTCCATGTCGTCATTGAGCCGCCATAGTAGTGGGAAAGGTCTTCCTTCTCCAGGGCTGAGATCTGTCTGCTTATAACTTCTGTTACTTGTTCCTACATGGATTTTCTGTAGCTCTGTACATATATTAAAGATACTGACTTGGCATTTAGGTTTCTTTATCCCTGATCCTGTCAATAAGTCTTCACAAAGGCATCCTCCTACCTTCTCCCCCATTCCCATTTTCCAGATTGGAAAATTCAAGTTTTGAGAACTTAAATAATTTGCTCAAAGACTCAGAACTCGGACTGGGTGTGCTGAATTCTCTGCTCTTTGTGCAGCTCTGTCTCATCTCCTGTCATGCAGAAGGTCTGTTCTGATTTTCTTTCCCTTATTATCTCCCTAAACAGTATAATTTGTTTCCAAAGAGTAACACATGACTTTTGTATTGTGATGACTCTGGGTCTCAAGAAGCAGCTATTTTACCTTGTCCCTTGAATTGTCTCTAGATCACTTTTGTCCAACTCTCTCAACAAAAATCTTTGGCTCTTCTGCCTCCCTGTGCAGGGCACTATTAGCTCCAGCACCAAGCTCATTCCATCTATGACCAAGCTCTATCAATTCTCTCTCCCTTCTTCATCTTTGCCCATAGGAGAAAGCGGGTACAGTTTGCTCACACGTCCCGTCATAGGACCAAGACAAAGGCAGAGCAGGGTCATAGCTGGACCAGTCAGGGTCTCCACCACGCCCTGAAGATTGAGGGCAGGTTTCTATGTCGGGGATAGGGTGGGAATGCAGTTTGGAAGGTGTGTGGGGAGACAAAGGTAAGTGCTTTGCGTTGGCTTGTCCAGTCTCCACTATGAAGGAATGGGAGCTGGCAGGAACAGAGCTTAAAGTGGAGTTCAGCTGCTTGGCTAGAAATTTGATGTGATCCTCTTTTCTGGACACCTGTGCCTTTGAGGTCTGGAGTGGGGAGTAGAAAAGCCCTAGATTATCTGCAGTCTCTAGATGGAAGAGGATCATGGCAAAGCCTGGTTACCCAAGGGGTTTTGA
>PISX010021403.1:0-33729 GCA_004024625.1 Mellivora capensis
GAAGGGCATCTTGGTTCTTTCCACAGTTTGGTGACCGTGGCCATTGCTGCTATAAACATTGGGGTACAGATGGCCCTTCTTTTCACCACATCTGTATCTTTGGGGTAAATACCCAGTAGCGCAATTGCAGGGTCATAGGGAAGCTCTATTTTTAACTTCTTGAGGAATCTCCACACTGTCCTCCAGAGTGGCTGCACCAACTTGTATTCCCACCAACAGTATATGAATGAAGAACAAAAAGTGCTGTGTTATCTTTTTTTTAAAAGATTTTATTTATTTATTTGACAGACAGAGATCACAGGTAGGCAGAGAGGCAGGCAGAGAGAGAGGAAGGGAAGCAGGCTCCCTTGTGAGCAGAGAGCCCAATGCGGGGCTCGATCCCAGGACCCTGGGACCATGACCTGAGCTGAAGGCAGAGGCTTTAAATCACTGAGCCACCTAGGTGCCCCTGTGTTATCTTTTGGTATGTAATAAATTACTCCAAAACTTAGGGGCTTAGACAACAAACATGTATTATTTCACAGTGTCTGTGAGTCAAAAATCCAAAAAGAAGGCTTAGCTAGGTCCTCTAGTTCATGGTCTTTCACAAAGTAGCAATCAAACAGTTATCAAAGAAAAGTCAGAGCTGGGAAGTCAAGTGTAAAAACAGATTTTATTTAAATCCATTGCAGTAGGAGAAAAGAGACCTCAGTATAAAACTGTGTTCAATTCCTAATACACCATGGGAAAGTAGAAATTTATAGCCAAAGAGTAGGTTGATGGTCAATGAAAAATTACTAAGAGGCAACATTGGGGGTGAAAGGGAGATTCTTGCTGAACTGCCCTAACAGGATCTTTGCTGAAGATAGGCAAGAGTGATGATCTATAGGGGTACCTGTGTGACTCAGTTAAGTGAATGTCTTTGGCGTAGGTCGTGATCCCAGGGTCCTAGGATTTAGCCCTGTGTCAGGATCCCTGCTCAGTAGGAGCCTGCTTCTCCCTCTCCCATTCCTTCTGTTGTGCTCTCTCTCTGTGTGTGTCAAATAAATAAATAAATAAATAAATAAATAAATAAAAGTTTTTTAAAGGGTGATCAGTTATCACCTGGGGGATAGTAAAGAATGAGGAATCTGATTAAGTATTGAGGAAGATCAATCATGGAGAATGGGGCACTGTTGCTAATTTGACTTATCAGGGTTCTTACTAAACCTGGATTTTAAAAAGAGTGTCCAGATGGACTTAGGAGAAGTTTCAAGAACCTAAAAGTTTGGTCAAGCAAAGAATTTTTATCAACCCCCTATCATATTCAAAGAAAGAAGTGAAGTTCTTTCTTTTGAACAAATAAGTCCATTTCTTATTTGGTCACTTTTTGTTAATTACGGACTAGTTGAATCATCTGTTGGGACTCGGTGGTAGAGGCTATTTGCTTGATGGCGCTAGAAGTCAAGCATGTAATGGCAAAAGTTTCTATGAAAGCAAAAACAAAGATTAATAGTTAAAAACTCACTTTCTGAATCTAGAGGGAGGCTAGTCAAGAAGATTTCTAGATATTGGGTTAGATGATGGAGTGAGGACAACAATATAATCCTGCAGTGGATTTCTTGGTGTGATTTGAATATCTGTGGAGATGGCACTAGGTATTCCAGTGAACTTTCTAAGAGGCCCACACATCAGCAGGCAATACGGCTGCCCATTCATGATCTGTCATGAATATGTCATGGTGATTTTCTTGAAGTTTATGTCAAGTCTTCCAGCTTTAGCTTGGAGACCTTCAGGGAAAGGGCAGTTCTTGTTCTCAGTGATTTCAAGTCAAAAGGCAGAAAAATTGAAACATTAACTTGAAAAGTTGTAGCCAGGTAGAGGAAACTAGAGTTCTGGATTTGGTGTAGTTCATAGGTGGATAATAAAGACTGAAAAACAATGAATAGGACTAGAATTAAACACCCACAACGGTATGTTTTTCATTTAAACATAATTTATCTGTGATCCTTATCAGTTGTAGCAAAGATAAAGTAAGAAAAATTCATTTGCAATATAAATCAACTCATTAAAATTGACTTGATCATTTATACAAGTGCAGCAAGAATAGTAACTGACCACATAGGTCATTTGTGTTTGCTTTGCTGGAATTTTTCATAAGAAATTGCAGGTTGGACTTTTAGAAACCTCTTGAGGCTAGGAAGCCAAGCCAAGGATTCTCAATCAGGCTTCTGAGGCAGTATCTATAGACTTGGATGAATTCCTCTTTTCTATATGTCTCCAAGATATCCTGAGATTCCTGAGCCTGCCAGGAAGTGGCTTTCCTTGCTCATCTGTATGGTCAGAAATCATATAAGAAAGATACTGGGCAGAAGGAGGCTTTATTGGCTCCATAAAATCAACATTAGTTCCTTAAGGCAGCCTGGCCATATCTGATTTTATACATCATTCTCAAGTGTGACCCTCCAGTCAAATTCTTGGTAATATAACCAATGTTTCCAATTGTGTTCTGTTTCAAAGAGAACAGATTCTTATTTTTCTTATGCAAATAATTATATTGCCATGGAAATAAGAATACTAAAGAGTTTCCAAATTTAGAGGGTTCAAATTAGAGAGAAAAAGTAATTGTTTAATCTTTGTTCCCAAAGTATACTTTATCAAATTGCTGCAAGTTATAGATAGCTTAAGACAATAGAGAAGAATATTTCTTTAAATCTGAAAAAAAAATCAGGAAGCAGCTATGTTTCAAAGGGTCATCGAAAAAATTAATCATCCTCATCAGTTTATTCAGTCCTTTCTAATTAATTCAGTTCTTGTTTTATTTGATCTTGTGTTAGCAGTTTTATGAATCCATTAGTTTCTTTATTAGTTATTGAAATTCTTATTAGTCCAGTAGCATGGTCTCAAAGTCACTCAAGTGGTACCATCATGGTGCATTCTCACCTGTAGCAGATTATAAACACTTTCAGAAAAGAATCAAAGGAAAACAATAACTGCAAATAATAAGTGACAAAATGGTCAAGATAAAAATCCGATGAGAATTCATTGCAGTGGAATTGACAAGGATATTTGGTTATTTCTATGACATAAAACATTTTAACATAATAAGCAGACAATGAAGGTACTGAAAATTTTCAAGAGCTTCAGACAATTTCTGGAATACTTATATTAGTAACATGTAGCCATACATACATAACTTATGGTGGTTTATCTTCACTTACTTGGCAATATTTTCCACATGGTTTAATATACTGCATAAATATAATTAAACTTCTCTCTTTTACAAGGTGAAAGACAAATCCTTTTGAGATTTTCCAGGGACCCTCTGGGAAATTTTAAAGATAGTTTGAGGTCAAAAGACTTTATTTAGCATTTGATTTGGGGATGTTGTTAAACATTAAAAGGTCTGAGTAAGTGACAAAATAGGATCACAGTTTATTTAGTTATTTAACAAATGTGACAATAAAATATTTCAAAGGTAAATATAGAAGGTTATATGATTGTTAAAAAAAAACCCTTAGCTTTTTAATATTGAGATTTGATTTTCTTAAGTGATTCAATACTTGATAAGGACAATATGAAGTACAGGAAATTATTTTGATACAACATGGATTATTGTTTTTTAGGCAGATTGCTGAAGAGATAAAGAAAAACCTTTCATAATCTCTTATCAAGAGAAGATCATCAGTCCAAGAAAACTGTCCTTTAAACAGGGACAAAATAGAATCCTAGTTTTGTACCAATGTACTTTTGATATTAATGCTCCCTAAAAAACATATAAATAAATCCATTCCAATATTACCTAGCTTGGTCATACATAAATTTCCATATGATTCCTTTTGCACCACTTTTTCTTTTAAAAATCCATTCAACTTTTGTTTTACTCTTTTCTGTTTTTCTCTGGAACAGCTGACTGTCCCACTTCTGGAGAAAATTATTCTTTTTTTTTCCTCAACAACAAAAAATGTCCTTTATACCTTTCCTTATGAAAACAAACAAACAAACAATAACAACACATTGTTTTCCTTACATATAGATTCATATAGACCTTTTTTCCTTTACCCTTATTCTTGGTAGCTTCATTTACATGCATTGATAAGGATTTTGAACCATTAGTGGTCTTTTATTTTTTTTTTTAAGTTTTTGTTTATTTGTCAGAGAGGGAGAGAGAGCGCACAAACAGGCAGAGTGGCAGGCAGTAGCAGAGAGAGAAGCAGGCTCCCCGCTGAGCAAGGAGCCCAATGTGGGACTTGATCCCAGGACTCTTGAGATCATGACCTGAGCCGAAGGCAGATGTTTAACTGACTGAGCCACCCAGGTGCCCCAGGCCTTTTTTTTTTTTTTTAAACATACTAAAAAGTAAGCAATTGTGAACTGTCAGCCACATGCTATCATTTCCTAGCAAATTTATGAACACATTGTTTCACAGTTTTCTAGAGAAAAATATCTTTTTCATTGTACCAATCATCATGTTTATTAAAAGGCCAAAATATACATAGATTCTTTATACTGTTGCCAAAGGTCAATAAATTTGTGTTTGGCAATTAATGTTTAAATATTTTATCTTATTTGGAAATGATCTAGCTCATCAATGACTATTATTCAACTTAATATAGCTTTTTTTTTTTTAAGATTTTATTTATTTATTTGACAGTCAGAGATTACAAGTAGGCAAGAGAGACAGGCAGAGAGAGAGAGGAGGAAGCAGGCTCTCCGCGGAGCAGAGAGCCCGATGTGGGGCTCGATCCCAAGGACCCTGGGATCATGACCTGAGCCGAAAGCAGAGGCTTTAACCCACTGAGCCACCCTGGCGCCCCTTAATATAGCTTTTTAAAGTTTCATATTACCAAAAATATTTTTAAAAATTTTTAAGTAGCTATTTTGTGAAATATAATTATTGTTGAAAAGTTTACTTTTAAACTTTTATTATATTTATATCTGTTTAATTATTCTTAACTATTATGCTTGAATTGCTCATGAAAATTATATCAGAAGTTAAAGCTAGTCCTCATCCCCATTATGCTATAGAAAAACATGTTATCTTCCCAAGGGATACGTTATTAATAAAATCACACTCTTGAGGTCATTGGTTTCTTATCTTTTTGGTCACACACCTCAGTAAGTATATTTTGAGCATGCATTCTCAATAATTTTTTTAAATTAAAAAAATACTATCATGTAAGTATAC
Source organism: Mellivora capensis (assembly GCA_004024625.1). Taxonomy (NCBI): domain Eukaryota; kingdom Metazoa; phylum Chordata; class Mammalia; order Carnivora; family Mustelidae; genus Mellivora; species Mellivora capensis. The sequence goes on from PISX010021403.1 coordinate 5,147, forward strand.
TATGTATTCGTACCACTATTTTAGTATATACTCTTGGCATTTGAATTATAAATATTTCAAAAAGAATACTGAAAAGATTAAATAATTATGTAGTACATATGTTTAAAATAATGTTTATTTACTATCAATATAAAGCCCTCTTTGCACTCATTAAGAAATATAATTTTGGTAGTAGTTCATATTCTACAGTGTTTCCTCCAGTGCCAGGTATGATCATTTCTTAGCTTTTTTGATACCTTAATCTTATAAAATTATCATATTTAAAAGCCTGTTTTGAATATTTTTCTAGATAATTTAGTAAAAACATTTGTTGTACATGCTTAGTGTATTTAAATTTAGTATTTTTTATCATAGATCTCAAATGTCCCAAATGGAAGCCCACTTGACAAAAGGTAAAACATTAAAAAATATTCTTTTTCTAATCTTTATCAGTTTATATACCTAAATGGCAAAATAGCCATTCTAAATTCAGTATCATAAAATTCCTTGACTTGTATCTTTGCTTAAATATTGTACTCTTCAAAACTAATTTTAAATAGAAAATGTTTAAAACTTTAGATGTTGTCAAAGATAAACAGACTTGGATGCTGTGAAAATAGAAAATTTTAAGTGAAAAATTTAAACTAAGGACTAGGTATGGTACAAAGCCACTTTCCCTCCAACATCCCCCCATCCTGAGCTACAAATAATTTTTCAGATAGAAACTGAACATGACCCATTTCTTGTTAAAGATTTTATTTATTTATTTGAGAGATAGCACAAGTGGGGGGAGGAACAAAGGGAGAGGGAGAAGCAGACTCCCTGCTGAGCAAGGAGCCAGACTGGGGGTTGGAGGGTTTGATCGAAGGACCCTGAGATCATGACCTGAGCTCAAGGCAGATGCTTAACTGACAGAGCCACTCAGGCACCCCCTAATGTAATGAACCTTTTTAAAAATGACTTGTGTGTGAAAACAATTTTTATTTATCTTCAGAAAATACTTGTGAGTGGGATATCTTACGTTATCAAGTCATGACCTCAATACATAAAACAACTAACTTAAATTTTTTTTTGCATTTCATTTTTGCTTAATCACTTTATGTATATGCATATGCATGCACATAAAATAATTAAGTTGGCTGATTTATCCAATTAAATCTTACAGGTTCATAAGTAAGTGAGTCTGTTTGATTAAGCTGTTATGATTCACAGACATTTTCACAAACCAGTCAAGAAACAGAAAGCCTGAACCAGATAGATTAGTGGAACAGTAAGTTCTGTCAATAAGAGTTAGGTTGATCTTCAATGAGAATAAACTATGGCAGTGTTTCCTTTCAGTCATTCACTTGAATTATTGAGAATTCAAATTCAATGTACATGAGGCACTTATTCTTTAATTATACATAGCTTAATATATAAAATTTTTACCTTTGATTGCCACGCAGAGAAGAGGAAAGAATTATCTAGAATTGTGCATTTCTCTGGTTCTTTACTATTTTTAATATTTCTGGATTACAGACCCAGATGAATTAGTAAGAATTAAGTAATAAATGTTGTGATTAAGGGCTAGAAGTTTTGAAAAGGTCCATTTTAATATCTGTAGTGATTATATTTTTAAAAGTATGTTTTTAATATCTCATGAGAAGACAAACATTTATTTGTTGCTTTGCAAACTTATTATGGGTAGAGTTCTTGTCATTTATCACTTCACATTATAATTATATCTGGTCAGTATTATGAATATTTGAGAAAAGTATTAAGTAATAAGTAGTTAAGTAATAAAAGTAATAAAAATTATTAATAATTATCTTCAACTTTAATTGGAAATTAACCAGGCTATAAACTATACAAATAGAAACAAATAAAGCATGATACTCTTATATTCATGTTAGGATTATGATAGATCATGGGATACTACTATAGTTTTTCTGTGGAAACATCATGAAGTGTAATAGGCTTTGAAAATGCTGAAAAGCTAATAATTTATCACTGTTAACATGAAGTAATAACTTTTCATAGAAGTGGTTTTAATGTTGGACATTTAGTTGCTGCTGCTGAAGTTGATACATTATATTTGTTGAATCTCAGGAAGTAGAAGTATTGGCTTAAACAAAAGTATTTTAAAGAGAATTTCTAGCATCTATGAAGATAGAGTAAGGCAGTCTCAGTTACTTTCTATGAGTTTTTGGGAAAATCTTATAGATGGGTTATGATAGTGTTACCCTGAGTTACTACTCTTGCTAGCCCCCATTCTACTAGGCTGATAAATCACAGTTAATGAGTAATATTGGGAAGTGGAAGAATGGAAGAAGGATTGGATGGGGAATAATGGACTAAAGATGATAGGTAATATAGGACATCGAGAACAGAAAAAGATAATAGAATGAATGTAAAAAAAAAATTCTTCTTAAATGGCTTTTCACCCCATTGGTGTTAATTCATATCATGTTCCCTAACTTTAGGAGGAAGATTATTTCAATTCAGTTTAGTTCAAATAGGAAAATATGAACTGAATGTCTGTGCTGGGCAAGGCACTGTGCCAGGTATTATGAGGAGTATAAAGATGACAGCTGTATTATCCTTGCCCTCAATACATTAAATATTCTAGTAAGGCAGACAAAACATGTACAAAAATAAGTGCAGTATAAATGCAGAAGATGCATTCTATAAAAGGCTACCAAGAAGTTGCCTCAAAAAGAAGGAAAAGTTGTTCCTGGCTGGACTAAGTGTAACAGCATTTAATTTAAGAAAGATAGGTGGATTGGATTTTAACAGGGAAATATGAGGAACAGGTGTTACAGGTGGACCGAACAGTTGAAACAAAAACAAGGGTGTTTAGAATCTACACAGTGTGCCAGGAAAAGACCAGTAATTTTTTTTTTTTAGTTTAAACTGAGGAAAAAAGGGAGATATGACATGAATCAGGTTGTTTTAGCTTGATAGATTTTACAGAATTTCCCTTAATAGCTGTAGGTTGAATATTGCTAAATATAATAAAAAATCAAACTATTAAGCACATGGCACAATATTATTCATCAAACTTCATTTTGGGTTACTTCTTAGATCCTAATAGAATTTCTGAAATACTTTGGAAAAGTCTCCCAAACCTTCAGAGAGTGGATGGGAGCGAAGTAAGGAGATCCCACCTGAACAGACACATGGTATTGATTACAATAAACTACATTTTTTTTTTGCGCTTTACAACATTTAGCAATTTGTTTTTGTTAGGGAATGAGTGGCAAATATTTAATCAGACACAATAGATGTTAATAATTTAGTGTTTCACATCAGACGTGGTGTTAGCTTTTCTTAATGTTTTATAGCATTGAAATTTACACTTTTTGGATATGAAAATGTAAACTGTTTCTTTGTGTTTTAAGAGTTATGCATCCAGCCTACTTCTTTATAAATCTTTTTTTCTATAATTCTCCCCCCAACACTAAGCACAAAAACATATACAAAAGAGGAAGTGTATTAATATGTATCCATTTTCCGCATAGATTATAGATGATTAGCTATTAAATTTATTCATTTATTTATTCCCTAAACTCAGTCATTCAACAAATATTCTCACCTTCATATGCCAGGTACTCTTTTGAACATTGGGATTTACTGATAAATAACACAAATAAGCTTTCTTCTCTTGTGATGTTTACATTATAGTGAGGAAAAAAGGCAGAAAAACAAGTGAGAATACATGAACAAGATAATTTTAGAGAGTCATAAATGAAGAGAATATGACTACCTTTCTAATAGGGAGTCACGGGGAAGGCTAATTTAGATTGGTGGTCAAGAAAGATATTCTGTATCAAGAAAAGGGATTATTTAATTATGAAATTTAAAAAACTGTTGCAATTTTTTGCCTCTTTCCAATTTTTACAAAATAAACTACAAATGGAGATGTACCTTTTTAAAAACGCTAAAGGAGACTTTATAATTTCCTCAATTAGTGGTTGTGCAAGAAACATATTACTTGTGGCCTAAGTTATAGACATTAGTTAGATTTTATAGAGGAAACCTTACAAACTAAGAAACAGTGAAGGGTATAATAACTCCTGAGCTGTCGTTATTCTGCAGGGAAGTACATCGAATTCACCATGGAAAGTGCACCTGAGGGGGACTTGCTCCTCACATAACCCTACAAAATTATAGAGGAATCAGGAGGGACTAAAGAGCACCTAGTTAACCACGTAACAGTGAGAGATTCCTGCTTGGGCAATGGCCTTGTTAGAAAAAGGGAGCTACTGGAGGAGGAGGCATTTTGTATGTTAACGTAGCCGGTGTCAGTGAGAGCTCTTTTTCCATTCAACAGTCTTGGTGAGCCAGCTCTGCCAAAACACCAGAAGGGAGAATGGCGAGAACTACCAGGGCCATGCCATAACGGAGATTTGTCTTTCCTCTGTCTACTTCTTGGTCTGGGGGTCTCACTAATAGGTCATTCCATTAGCTCTGGCTGACCCCTCATCTTGATCATAACAATTTCTACAGTATTACCTGGGGGAAAGCTGCTACCCCTCCTCCCTGGGGTAGGTGTAGGTGCAAAACCAGCATAAATAAAAAATTCACACCTTATAAGCTTTACTTTCTGGACTACCAAAGAAGGCTGTTTTGGAATATCTGTACAATATATGTACAGTGTCTTCAGTAAGAGAAATTTATTATCTCCCTTGATATCCCACCCAAACATTTCCCAAGGTCAGACATGTTCACACCTGACAGACTGAGGTCTGTTATTCCTTCTTGGAGATGAGCCAGCTTGTCATGTTTTTGGAGTGATAAATTCAGCAGGGACCCCAAAGTTACTATTTTTCCCTTAGAAGTCACCTGCAGGATTAGAAGAGGGTATTTGCCAAAGAATCTGATGCAAAGACAATGTCCGTCTTTTAAATGAGCAGTCTGCTTTGTCATTCATATACTGAGATCAAAGTAGGGAGTAAAAAAAAAGAATGGGAATATAATATTTATTGAAATAATATTTTATTTCACTCTTTAGTTCCAAAGTACACTGGAGTTCAACCAATGCAGAGAGGCTCTTGCAGGGTATGGCAGCCTATAACTTATGAACAAGGGGAAACTGGATTGACAAGCACTGTGGAGGTTGTTTTTAAAGAGACTGGCTTAGATGACAAGTAGAATAGGCTCATTGGGCAACAGTGGCTTCTTTGTCTTTTAGATAAATTCCCTATTAAACATCTAGTTGTTTCATGGTGGGATAGATTGGAGATGGACCCAAAACCATAGTAGACATGAGGATCATACATTCTTTTTTTTTTTTTTAAAGATTTTATTTATTTATTTGACAGACAGAGATTACAAGTAGGCAGGCAGGGAAAGAGAGGAGAAAGCAGGCTCTCCACGGACCAGAGAGCCCGATGTGGGGCTCGATCCCAGGACCCTGCGATCATGACTTGAGCCGAAAGCAGAGACTTTAACCCACTGAGCCACCCAGGTTCTCCAAAGATCATACATTCTTGATTGACCTTTTTATATAGGATATTTTCCTTTCAGGTTTGGTTTTCAGTTCCTTCTTGTGGGCATGTACACATGAAAAAAAAAAAGGGTTGAGTTTGTTGCTAAGTTGCTCTACCTATTTCCTTGGGTAGGGGATGTCTCAGAAAAGTATGTGTATTTAATAGTTTTGTCCTGGGTGACCTAATAGCCTGACCATGTAACTGGGCCATTAGCAATGGCTCATGAGTGTTTGTAAAAGTATAATTCAATCTAAGAGTGTGCTCTGTGGCTATGAAAAGTGCCTGAAATTCACCTAAGTTTGAAGAATGTCCAAATCTTTGGGATCTTAACAACTTACCATTATTCTGGTGGACAGATGTAGTATCTCAATAGATTTTATGACTTTTGAGAGAAACTGTTGGATCAGTGAATCATACTTTCTTGTCAGGTGGCATATCTTGTAGGCAGGGGTCTTACTAAGTCAATGGTTTGGTGTCCAGTGCACAGACAGATTTTATTAATTTGACCAAGGTCCTAAGGACCAGGATTGGCCCTTGATTGGATGTGTTAAGTAAGTTCCTTTTTCAAGAGAATTTTCTGGGCTTGTACCACCTTATGAAACTAGTTTAGAAAAGATGAATAATGGGGACATTATTCATCTTTTCTAAACTAAAACATTATTGGAAAGTGAGAAAATCTGCCCCTGTAAGGCCCAATATAGGCCAATTTCTAATCTAAAACATTATTGAAAAGTGAGAAAATCTGCCCCTGTAAGGCCCAATAATAGGCCAAGAGCCTAGCAGTGGGAAAAAGTAATGAACTTCAAAATCCCAGGAACTGACAAATAATTTGAAGTACTGTCAAAATCTCCATTCAGCAAAAGTTTACATGTTATGTACCTATAATCTGGTGAGTCTAAAGAATATGGCAGATATAAAGTTAAAATTTGTTTTTGTGATGCCTACAATTTTTCCATAGCTTCTTAATATAAGAGCTTCCTTTTAAAATTAGTTATGTTGATACAGATGCTTTGAAGAATCACTTAGGTATTGATGTATGTCTTCAGTACTTAAGGAAAAAAGTCCTTTGTGGATGGGGCCTGCAGAGCTAATAAATTTTCTTGTAAATTATGTGGAATATTTATTTTTGGTATTGTCCAAATAATGATCCCCTTCCCCAAATTTATTTGAACAACAGGGCCCTGGATTGTGTTGTCATTTAAAATTATCTTTAATGAGATGTGCCTAGAAAATAAGCATGCTTCTTCAGTGTTGACCACTGTCTTCAATATACTAGAATGTCTGGAAATTGCTAACAGTTCATGTTGTGCTGGCTTTTTTTTTTTTTTAAGGTTTTCTTTATTTGAGAGAAAGAGAGAAAGAGGACAAGCAGGGAGATCGGGAGAAGACTCCCCACTGAATGGGGAACCTGATGATGGCCTGGATCCCAGGACACCAGGATTAGGACCTTAGCCCAAGACAGATTCTTTTTTTTTTTTTTCTTAAAGATTTTATTTATTTATTTGTCAGAGAGAGAGAGAGAGAGAGCACAGGCAGCCAGAGTGGCAGGCAGAGGCAGAGGGAGAAGCAGGCTCCCTGCCGAGCAAGGAGCCCAATGTGGGACTCGATCCCAGGACGCTGGGATCATGACCTGAGCCGAAGGCAGCCACTTAACCAACTGAACCACCATAGGAGTCCCCTAAGACAGATTCTTAACTGAGCCACCAGTGCCCCATTGTTTCATTTGGAATATCCAAAGAATTTAAATTCCAAGTCACCCTTGGCAGCAAAATCCCAATAACACTTATTCTTTGCAGCTTCCCCTGATTAGGATGATCCCTCTAGCATTTATGAAATTAAAACATACAGCATTTCACATCAATTTTTGTCATATATCCAGATGAAGTAGTTACAAAATACAAAGCCATTTAAAAAATTCTTTTTACTCATTGCAAATTAATGCTAGCAATACATTTAGCATTTATAAGGTTAACATTAGAGCTGCAGGGATATCCTAGCTGGAATTCAAGAAGAGAGTGATGCTATAGCAGTAGCAGATCTAGGTGAAGAAAAGACTAGAGTTTTCCCCACCCAACATTATGCCCCTTTAACCCTCACCTCCACCTTTCCCCCCCTTTGATTTATTTAAAGCTTTGTTCTGGCACTAGGAACTGATTTAAACTTTTCCTCTTCTACCTGGAGGAAAGAGTAACTACAAACTAGTTGTTATAGCCTTTAGTACATCCAAAGCCCACATTTGGGTATTTTTAGGTGCTTTAGCCTTCCACTTGGTAGGGAGAACAAGAATCTGAGATATCATCTCGGCTGCATCTTTTCCCCTCATTTCACCAGAAAAGCAGCCAGGGGATCCAGCAGACCAATTTTCTTGGGGCTGAATGTATCATTTTCAAATTCCATAGGTAACTTTTACCTCTCAGCTGCTATTTCATAACATAGGTGACTCCACAGCCACCCAAAGTTCATTGTATTCCATCCCAACCTTTCATAGCTCCTTTCCCCAAACAGTGCTTCATCATATTTTAGTGAGTCCAGGGGCCATTTTAGTGAATCCCACTTCTGATGGAAACTATGTTGGGGGTTCCCAAGGCCATCCCTAGGTACAGTGATTTACTAGGATTACTTAAAGGGCTCAGCACATCGTCATTATCATGATATTGTAGCAAAAGGATATGAAGCAAAATCAGCAAAGGGAAAAGGTATATGGAACAAAGTTTAGAAGACACTAGGTATAAGCATCCAAGAGTCCTCTCTTTCTGACAGCACATGAAATGATGTCTACCAGGTAAGCTCATTAGAAACTTAGTACCCAGGTTTTTTACTGGTGGCAGGTCATAGAGACACCCAGTTCCTACCATGTACCAAAAATTCACATTCCCATGAGGAAAGCAGGTGTTCAGCGTGAACCACATTATTTGTGCAGTTTGGGCACAATGAGCTATCCCTACTATGCTGCTAGGGATAGTAGGAACCCTGGCAACTTCCTAGATGCCAGCCATGGGCCAACTTTGTAATAGGCCTATTTAAGGATAAAAATCTCAGTCCTGCTGTGTTAATTCCTTTTTACATACAATGTAAGATTGAGTAGTAAGTTTAAAATGCTTGATGTCTCTCTCTCTGGAGAGACAGAAAGGACAGGGCTCCATCTCAGTTTGTTCTACTTGTGTAACTGTTAAGATCATTTCAAATTTTGTATCAGCCTGATAGTTTTCCTCCCTTCTGTTGCAAGAGAGTCCAACCATAATATCTCTTATCCATCCAATTTTCTTAAGTCATTTTTAGGCTTTAATATTACCTGTTAACTTTCAGTCACAATTTCTCTAGGCTTTTCTGACCTAGACTCTTTAACTTTCCTTTAGTAAATAAGGTGCTGTAACTGCCTAGTTATAAGCTTATTGCTCCAGATTTTTCTCTTATAGGAAATCTGCTCCAGATTTCTTTTTTTAAATTATTATTAACATAAAATATATTATTTGTTTCAGGGGTACAGGTCTTTGAGTCATCAGTCTTACACAATTTACACTGATTACCATAGGACATACTCTTCCCCAGTGTCCATCACCCAGCCACTCCGTCCCTCCCATCCCCATCTACTCGAGCAACCCTCAGTTTGTTTCCCCAAATCAAGAGTCTCTTGATTTGTCTCCCTCTCTGGTTTCTTTTTGTTTCATTTTCCCCTCCCTTTGCCTATGATCCTCTGCCTTGTTTTTCAAATTCTATATATCAGTAAGATCATATGATAATCGTCCTTATTTTTATGATTTCATGAATATATTATTTATTTATTTATTTATTTTTAAAATTTTATTTTACTTTTTCAGTGTTCCAAGATTCATTCTTTATGCACCACACCTAGTGCTCCATGCAATATCTACCCTCCTTAATACTCACAACCAGGTTCACCTGTCCCCTCACCCCCTCCCTTCCAAAACCCTCAGTTTGTTTCTCAGAGTCCACAGTCTCTCGTGGTTCCTCTCCTCCTCTGATTTCCCCCAATTCACTTTTCCATTTCTTCTCCTAATGTCCTCCATGTTATTCCTTATGTTCCACAAGTAAGTAAAACCATATGATAATTGACTGTCTCTGCTTGACTTATTTCATTCAGCATGATCTCCTCCAGTCCCATCCATGTTGATACAAAAGTTGGGTATTCATCCTTTCTGATGGAGGCATAATATTCCATTGCATATATGAACCATATCTCTTTTATCCATTCGTCTGTTGAAGGGCATCTTGGTTCTTTCCACCTGGAAAAATAAAGAGCTTCCAAGACTGGCAAGGTTTAAAATACAAGAAATATTAAGGGGGAGGGTTCTATTAAAGAAGAAAGAACCCAAGAGTGACATTGATTGATTTGCAAATGTTGAACCACCTTTGCATCCCAGGGATAAATCCCACCAGACCTCCTCCTGATCCTTCTTTTCTATCAGTTTGTCTTCTAGATCACTAATTTGATCTTCTGTCTTGGTTACCCTAGCTGTTAGAGTATTTAGATTAGATTGGATCTCACTGATAGTATTTTTTAGTACTGTCAGATCAGCCCTCACTTCCGACCTTAGAGTTTTTCTCTGTTGCCACTAATGGTCTTCTCCAACCTAGCCATTGCCTGGATAATTTTTTACCCTGAATTCCCTTTCTAACATGCTGTTTATGTCCATATCCAATAGTTCTGTGGCAGAGGGCACAGTCTCTGAATTTTTCCTCTGTTGGGTTTTCCTCCTCATTATTTTGGTGAGAGGTGATTGAGGGGATGTATAGCTGAATATATCAACCATGATCTAGGCAGTTTGCACCCTGGAAAGTTTTGGAGCAATTGGAAGTCACCACCAAAAAGAAAGAAAAAAGAGAAAAAGAGAGAAAAAAAAAAGGAGAAGATCCAGACAAAATGAACCACAAGAATAAGATTTATATAGTACAAAAACAAATACACAGAAACACTAACAGAATAATAAGATGGGAAGATGGTTATAAACCCTCGATGTGGGCAAGAAAGTTTATTTTGGTTCTTGCTGGGTGAATCTTGTTATCTTTGTTAAAGGACTCAACTTTCCAGAGATAAAGGGAGATTAAAAGTGGCTTATATATAGGGGTAGTATTGAATAGGGAAAAAGGTGTACCTTGAAACTTACATCTATATGTATAAAAAAATAAAAAGAAATAGGTATATGTATGAAAAGAGTTCAAGTTAAAAACGTTATTATGGAATATGTTGTATTAAACCTCTAGTTGTAATGGTAAGTAGGTTAAAAAAATTAAAAGAACAAGAATCATGAGAATGAATTAAAAAAAAAAAGAAAAGTTTTATCTATGAAATATACAGGTTTGGGGGCAATACTGGGAGTTTATTGTTTTCCCCTGATATTGGGGTTTTACAGTTTTATGGGGACTCTGTGGTTATTGTCCTCTTGTTCTTTTGACTTGTCTTCTGGGGGCCTGCCACAGTGCTTTTCAGTCAGTCCTGTTTGGGATGAGTTGCCCTGCCCCCTTTCAAGGGGCTGGGCTCTGTAGAAACCTGTTTTTCAGGCTTTTGCTCTCTGGAGGTTTTGTTTTTTGGCAGCTTTTTGTGGCTTTTTGGGAGGGTCAGAGCAAAGAATCTGTCTGCACCCATACCTCCGCCTCAGAGAGAAGCTTCAGTCTGCTCCCCTCTGGGTGGTCCAGAACGTATAGACTCCCCCTCTGCAATCTCTGCTGAACACTGCAGCCTCCCATAGGTGGTGCGCACCCCCAACTACCATCTCAGTGGTTGCCTTAGGCCTCCGCTTGTCTCTGCATTCCCGTGCCACTAAAACTGTGAGCGATATTGGTCCGGGCAAGCCCGAACCCAGGTGACTGCCCTTGCCAGGATAGCTGTCTGGGGTCCACCCCCATGCCCGGTGCTCTCACACCAGGCAGAGGCACAGGCTGTGGAAGGCTCCGGGCTGAGGGGCCTCAGCCGGAGTTCATGCCTGGTTCTCTCAGGTATGGGAGGGAGTGCGCTCAGACCCTGTGGTCCCACACAGTTCACAGAAGGCTGTGGGCTGAAGGATCCTGACTGGTATTCCTGCTGGGCTCTCTCAGGCATGGGCAGGAGTGCACCAAGCCAGAGTGGTGGTGCAAGCACCAGAAAGCCATGGGGTTAGGGACCACAGACGTACCCCCCCGACGGACTCTCTCGCACAGGTGGTCACGGGCAGTGACCGTCCTGGGTCCATGGGCTTAGGACCGTACCTGTGACCACCTGATTCCACCAGTTGCCCCTTAAGATCTTTTGCTCTTTTTGAGTGCTTTTAACTAGACTCAAGTTAATGGTGGTCCTCAACCACAGGGCACTTTCATATTGGGCTGTTACTTTCCAATGGGTTGCTTCTGTTGGATCCCTCCCCCTTCTTTTTAACTTCCGATATCGGTCTGAGCGTTCCCACTCTGCTTTAACTCTCCACTGATGTCTTCTGTCCCCGTAGAGATCCAGAAGTGAATAATCTTACATCTCAGGCTGATTTCATGGGTGTTCAGAGTGTTCTGGTAGATATTTAGCTCACTTTAGGGGACTGGTTGAAACAAGGTCTTCTATTTCTCTGCCATCTTGCCCCCGAGCCCCTAATTGTCTTTCTCTGATTAACTTATTTTGCTTAACAAGGGGATAAATGAACTGTTGGGAGTTACAGATGTTGATGAGGATGTGGAGAAAGAGGAACCCTCCTACACTGTTGGTGATAATGCAAGCTGGTATAGCCAACCTGGAAAACAGTATGGAGGTTCCTCAAAAAGTTGAAAATGAAGTTACCCTACAACGCAGCAATTGCACTACTGGGCATTTACCCCAAAGATACAGATGTAGTGAAAAGAAGATACATTTGTATCTTTCATTTCCAGATTTGTTAATTTTAGCTATTCTGACTGGTGTGAGGTAGTATCTCATTGTGGTTTTGAGTTGTATTTCCCTGATGCCAAGTGATGTGGAGCACTTTTTCATGTGTCTGTTGACCATTTGGATGTCTTCTTTGCAGAAATATCTGCATTTCTTGTACCCATTTTTTTAAAAATTTCTTTTCAGCATAACAATTCATTATTTTTTTTTAAAGATTTTATTTATTTATTTATTTGAGAGAGAAAGAAAGTATGAGAGGCGGAGGGTCAGAGGGAGAAGCAGACTCCCTGCCAAGCAGGGAGCCTGATGCAGGACTCGATCCCGGGACTCCAGGATCATGACCCGAGCCGAAGGCAGTTGCTTAACCAACTGAGTCACCCAGGCACCCCCAGAATTCATTGTTTATGCACCACACCCAGTGCTCCATGCAATACATGCCCTCCATAATATCCACCACCTGGCTCCCCCAACCTCCCACCACCCGCCCCTTCAAAACCCTCAGATTGTTTTTCAGAGTCCATAGTCTCTCATGGTTCATCTCCACTTCCAATTTCCCTCAACTCCCTTCTCCTCTCCATCCCCATATGTCCTCCATGTTGTTTGTTATGCTCCACAAATAAGTGAAACCATACGATAATTGGCTCTCTCTGCTTGATTTATTTCACTCAGTATAATCTCTTCCAGTCCCGTCCATGTTGATACAAAAGTTGGGTATTCATCCTTTCTGATGGAGGCATAACACTCCATAGTGTATATGGACCATTTCTTGATTGGATTTTTTGTTCCTTGGGTGTTGAGTTTGATAAGTTCTTTATAGATTTTGGATACTAGCCCTTTATCTGATATTTGCAAATATCTTCTCCCATTCTGTTAGTTGTCTTTTGATTTTGTTGACTGTTTCCTTTGCTGTTCAGAAGATTTTGATCTTGAGAAAGTCCCAATAGTTCATTTATCCCCTTGTTTCCCTTGCCTTTGGTTATGTGTCTAGGAAGAAGTTGCTGAAGCTGAGATCAAACATACACTGCCTGTGTTCTCCTCAAGGATTTTGATGGATTCCTGTCTCACATTTAGGTCTTTCAACAATTTTGATTCTATTTTTGTGTATGGTGTAAGGAAATGGTCCAGTTTTGGCCCAGTTTCATTCTTCTGTATGTGGCTGTCCAATTTTCCCAACACCATTTGTTGAAGAGACTGTCTTTTTTTTCCATTGGATATTCTTTGCTGCTTTGTCAAAGATTAGTTGACCATGGAGTTGAGGGTCCATCTCTGGGTTCTGTATTCTGTTCCTCTGATCTGTGCATCTGTTTTTGTACCAGTACCATACAGTCCTGATGATTACAGCTTTTTAATAGAGCTTGAAGTCTGGAATTGTGATACCACCAGCTTTGCTTTTCTTTTTCAACATCCCTCTAGCAATTCGGGGTCTTTTCTGTTTTTGTTCAAATTTTAGGATTATTTGTTTCATTCTTTGAAGAAAGTTGATGGTATTTTGATAGGGATTGCATTGAATGTATAGATTGATCTAGGTAGCATAGACATGTTCATAATATTTGATTTTCTAATCCATGGTCATGGTACATTTTTCCATTTCCTTCTGTCTTCTCAATTTTTTTAAAAAAAAGATTATTTATTTATTTATTTCACACAGAGAGATCACAAGTAGGCAGAGAGGCAGGCAGAGAGAGAGGGGGAAGCAGGCTCCCCGCGGAGCAGAGAGCTCTATGTGGGGCTTGATCCCAGCACCCTGAGATCATGACTGGAGCCGGAGGCAGAGGCCCCAACCCACTGAGCCACCCAGGTGCCCCTGTCTTCCTCAGTTTTTAATGAGTAATTTTTTTATAGTTTTCTGAGTACAAATCCTCTGTCTCTTGGTTAGATTTATTCCTATGTATCTTATGGTTTTGGGTGCAATTGTAAATGGGATCAACTCCTTAATTTCTTTCTTCTGTCTCATTGGTGTATAGAAATGTAACTGATTTCTGTGCATTGATTTATATCCTGTCACTTTAATGAATTCCTGTATGAATTCTAGCAGTTTTGTGGTGGAAAATCTGTGTTTCCCACACAAAATATCATATATACTGCAAAGAGTGAGAGTTTGACTTTCTCTTTGCTGATTTGGATGCTTTTTATTTCTTTTTGTTGTCTGATTGCTGAGGCTAGGACTTCTAGTCCAGCAGTGGTGATAGTGGACATCCCTGCCATGTTCCTGATCTTAGGGTAAAAGCTCTAAGTTTTCCCCCCTTGAGAATGATATTTGCTGTGGGATTTTCATAGATGGTTTTTATGATTTTGAGTTATGTTCCCTCTATCCCTACACTGTGGAGCGTTTAATCAGGAAATGATGCAGTACTTTGTCAAATGCTTTTTCTGCATTTATTGAGAGGATCATATGGTTCTTGCCCCTTCTTAAAGTATTGTATCACATTGATTGATTTGCGGATGTTGAAACAACTTTGCAGCCCAGGAATAAATCCCACTTGGTCGTGGTGAATAATCCTTTTAATGTACTGTTGGATTCTATTGGCTAGTATTTTGGTGAGAATTTTTGCATCAGGGTTCATCAGGGTTATTGGTCTATAATTCTCCTTTATGGTGGGGTCTTTATCTGGCTTTGGGATCAAGCTCATGCTGGTCTCATAAAATGTTTCGAAGTTTTCCTTCCATTTCTATTTTTTGGAGAGAGAGAATAGGTATTCTTCTTTAAATGTTTGGTAGAATTCCCCTGGGAAGCCGTCTGGCTGTGGGCTCTTGTTTGTAGGGAGAATTTTGATTCTCAATTTCCTTGCTCTTTATAGGTCTGTTTAGGTTTTCTATTTCTTTCTGGTTCAGTCTTGGTAGTTTGTACTCTCTAGGAATGCATCCATTTCTTCCAAATTGTCTAATTTGTTGGCATATATTTTCTTATAATATGTTCTTATTATTGTTTGTATTTCTTTGGTGTTGATTGTGATCTCTCCTCTTTCATTCATGATTTTGTGTTCCTTTCCTTTTCTTTTTGGTAATTCTGGCCAGGAGTTTATTAGTCTTATTAATTCTTTCAAAGAATCAGCTCCTTGTTTTATGATCTTTTCTGTTCTTTTGGTTTCTATTTTATTAATTTCTGCTCTAATCTTTATTATTTCTTTTATCCTGCTGGGTTTAGGCTTTATTAGCTGTTCTTTCTCCAGCTCCTTTAGGTATAGGATTGGGTTGTGCATTTGGGATTTTTCTACTTTTTTGAGAGAGGCTTGGATGGCTATGTATTTCCGTTTTAGGACTTCTTTTGCTGAATCCCAAAGGTTCCGAACTGCCATATTTTCATTTTCCTTTGTTTCCATGAATTTGAAATTCTTCAATTTCTGGTTGACCCATTCATTCTTTATTAGGAGCTCTGTAGCCTCCATGTATTTGCATTCTTTCCAACTTTCCTGTTCTGATTGAGTTTGAGTTTCAAAGCATTGTAGTCTGAAAATATGCAGGGAATGATCCCAATCTTTTGGTACTGGTTGAGACCTGATTTGTGACCCAGGATGTGATCTATTCTGGAGAATGTTCCATGTGTACTAGAAAAGAATGTGTATTCTGTAGCTTTCAAATAGAATGTTCTGAATATATCTGTGTAGTCCATCTGGTCCAGTGTGTCAGTTAAAGCCCTTATTTCCTTGTTAATCTTTTGTTTAGATGATCTGTCTATCAGTGAGGGGGGTGTTAAAGTCCCCTACTATTATTGTATTATTGTATTATGTTGATATGTTTTATTTTATTATTAATTGGTTTATATAATTGGTTGCTCCCATTGTTAGGGGTATAAATATTTACAATTTTTAGATCTTTTTGGGTAGACCCTTAGGTATGACATAGTATCCTTCCTCATCTCTTATTACAGTTTTTGGTTTAAAATCAAATTTGTCTAATATAAGGTTTGCCACCCCAGCTTTCTTTTGATGTCCATTAGCATAATAATGGTTCTCCATCCCCTCACTTTTAATCTGGAGGTGTCTTTGGGTCTAAAATGGGTTTCTTGCAGACAGCATATCGATGGGTGTTACTTTTTTATCCAATCTGATACCCTGAGTCTTTTGATTGGGCATTTTGCCCATTTACATTCAGGGTAACTATTGAAAACTATGAATTTAGTGCCATTGTATTGCCTGTAATGTGACTGTTACTGTATATTGTCTCTGTTCCTTTCTGGTCTGTGTTAGTTTTGGGTTCTCTCTTTACTTAGAGGACCCCTTTTAATATGTCTTGTAGAGCTGGTTTGGTGATTGGAAATTCTTTTAGTTTCTGTTTCCCTGGAATCTTTTTATCTCTCCTATTTTCAGTGACAGCCTATCTGGATAAAGTATTCTTGGCTGCATATTTTTCTCATTTAGTACCCAGAATATATCATGCCAGTCCTTTCTGGCCTGCCAAGTGTCTGTGGATATAGGTCTGCTGCCAATCTAATATTTCTACCATTGTAGGTTAGATCTCATGTTCCAATCTGCTTTCAGGATTTTCTCTTTGTCTCTGAGATTTGTTAAGTTTTACTATTAGATGTCGGTGCATTGACATATTTTTTGTTGGTTTTGAGGGGAGTTCTCTGTGCCTCCTGCATTTGATGCATGTTTTCTTCCCCAAATTAGGGAAGTTCTCTGCTATAATTTGTTCCAATATACCTTTTGCCTGCCCCCCCCTTTCTTCTTCTGGGATCCCAATTATTCTAATATTGTTTTGCTTTATGGTATCACTTATCTCTCAAATTCTCCCCTCATGATCCAGTAGTTGTTTCTCTCTCTTTTTCTCAGCTTCTTTATTCTCCATCTTTTGGTCTTCTATTTCACTAATTCTGTTTTCTGCCCTATTTATCCTAGCAGTTAGAGCCTCCATTTTTTATTGTACCTCATTATCATCCTTTTTAATTTTGACTTGGTTAGATTTTATATCTCCAGAAAGGGATTCTGTAGTATCTTCTGTGCTTTTTTCAAGTCCAGTTAGTATCTTTATTTGTTATTCTGAACTCTAGTTCTGACATCTTACTAATGTCCATATTGATTAGGTCCCTAGCAGTCAGTACTGCCTCTTGTTCTTTTTTTTGAGGTGAGTTTTTCCATTTTGTCATTTTGTTGAGAGAAGAATAGATGAAGGAGAGAACAAAATGCTAAAAGTTTTTATATATACACTATGCACTAAATACACACTAAACAAATCAGAAGAAATATATAAGGAATATTAATATTATAATATATAATAATAATATAAGAAATATAATATAAATATACTTATATATAAGTATATATGCTTATATAAATATAAATACATATTAAATATAAATATACACTAAACAAATCACCAAAGAAATGTACACTAAACAAATCAGAAGAGACCCAAAACTGGAGTGAAAAGAAAAAAGAAAAAACAAACAAAAAGAATATGATCAGGCTGGTGAGTAGAACAGAGCCATACCCTAGATTTTGTGTGTACTTTGATCTGTTAGGAGAAAGTACTTCCCAAAATTTTAAAGAAAGAAAAACATACATGCTCAAAAAGTAAGGTTGAATACAATGAAGGACTAAAATATGACTCTAATAAAGAAAATTTTAAAAGATTTTTAAAAGAATTGATAAGAAGTTGGTTGAAAAAGAAAAGAATAATTTGAAAAAATAAAATTAAAAAAATTAAAGTTGAATGACTAAAGAATCATGGGGCAAGAAGCCATGAATTCTATGTGCTGTATTCCCCTTGTGCTGGAGTTTTGCAGTTCTCATTGATAGGTAAACTTGGTCTTGGCTGGATATTTTTGGTGATCTTTTGGGGGAGGGGCCAGTTGCATTGATTCTCAAATGTCTTTGCCCTTGGCAGAATTGCACTGCCATTCCTGGGGCCAAACTCAGTAATCTGCTCCAGTTTGCTCTCTGTAGCTTTTGTTCCCTGAAGGCTTTCTGCACAGCTTTGGAGGATGAGAATGAAAATGGTGGCTTCCCAACCCCCCACCCTGGAGCATTCAGGAGCAGAGAGCTGAGGACTCCACTCCTCAGTGCACACCCAGAGAAAAGCAGTCAATCACTTATGCCTTTCTGGTCTCTGGCCATACTCTGTGCTCATCTGGCCTGTGACTGAGCATTTCTATCTCTGTTACATGGCCCTATTTGGAGAATCCAAGCCCAGCAGATTTCTGTGGAGCACTCCTATACTGGTCTTCCCCGGGGCAGGAAGGGGAGTCTTCCTGGTTCTGCTACTTGTTGTCCCCTGCTCAAAGAGCAGTGGCCTACCTGTGCCATGGATCACAGTTTATGACAACCCTGAGCTGAGAGCCCAATCCTGGACTTACTGTTTGCAGCCAGATTTCCTGCTCTGATACCTGGGAGCTTTGCTGTACTCAGGCACCCCTGTCTTCCTGTGACCCCAAGGATCCTGAGACCACACTGAGCAGACTTCTAAAAGTTCTTTGTGCTCTGCTGCTCTGTCACTTGCTTGTAGCCGGCTGACAGAGGCTGCCTCCCTCTGTAGTCTGTCTTCTGATATGTCACCTCAGATTCACTTCTTCACACATCCTACCTTCCAGAAAGTGGTCGCTTTTCTGTTCACAGAGTTGCTGCTATTCTTTTCTTCACTTTCCAGTTGAGTTAGTAGGTGTTTAGAATGGTTTTTTAGTTATCTAGCTGAATTCCTGGGACCCGGTGAAATTTAGGTCTCCTATTCCTCCACCATTTCAGGGCTTTAGTGGTCCATGGACTATGCAGCTATCCTACCTACTTGGAGGTTGTGGTATCCCTTTTCTCTGAGGCTACCTGGGCTCCAGTCATTCTAGTTTGGCTAAGTAATTTGCCTCTCTGGGGCTTTTGTGACTGTATATAACATCATCACTGAGAAACTGTCCATTCCAACCCAATAATTTGTCTGATGTGAGGCTTCCAGTGGGTTTATTTTCTACCTCCTTGATGGATCAATCTGTTTTCCAAATTTAAAATATCCAGATATATACAACCAAGTATACAATGTAGGTTGTTATACTACAATAGTATTTATTGAATAAAACTCACAAGCAGAGTAGAGGCAGAACACGTGTAATATTCTAAGCTCTCATTTTGCACAAGGAATGTTTAGGCTAGAGACAACTTGATGGGTAATGGAAAGTGCTCTAGGGGAAGGGTCCAATTCACATATTAGTATATATATAGAGAAGTTGAGAGGGGTACAGAGAAATAGATGATTCTCTGTGAAACTCCTTGATGAAGGGGAAGTAGAAGTGCTGATAAAAGGGGGTGTGGAGGGAGTTCACAGTCCAATATTGCAGGTATCAGTGAAAGATTTTGAGAATCTCTCCCAAGCTACTGAGTGGGGAAAGGGAAATATCTACCAGTGCCATGCAAGAGAAAAGATGTTTATCATCCTCATTAACCAATAATTTGTTTTTCTTTTCTTTTCTTTTCTTTCTTTCTTTCTTCTTTTTTTTGCGTGTGTTCAGTTAGCCACTGTATAGTACATAATTAGTTTTTGATGTAGTGTTAAATGCTTCATTAGTTAATTTTAATACACAGTGCTCATCACAGCATATGCCCTCTACAATACCCATCATCCCTCTCCCACATTCTCTCCCCTCTGAAACTGCCAGATTGTTTCTCAGGGTCCATAGTCTCTCATGGTTCATCTCCCTGTCTGATTTCTCCCTCTTTAGATTTCCCTCCCTTCCTTTATGGTCCTGTGTGCTATTGCTTATGTTCCACATATGAGTGAAAACATATGATAATTTTCTTTCTCTACTTGACTTCACTTAACACAGTCCCCTCCAACTCCTTCCATGTTGATGCAAATGGTGAGTGTTCATCCTTTCTGATGGCTGAATAATATTCCATTGTGTATATGTACCATATCTCCTTTATCCATTCATTTGTTAAATGGCATCTTGGCTACTTCCACAGTTTGGCTATTGTGGACATTGCTGCTAGAACATTGGGGTGCATGTGCTCCTTCTTTTCACTATGTCTGTATCTTTGGGGTAAATACCAAGTAGTGCAACATGAATCCATCAAAATCCTCGAGGAGAACATAGGCAGTAACCTTTTCAACATCATCAAGACACGTCTCCAAAGACAAGTGAAACGAAATAAAAAAAACTTCCAAGAGTTCATCAAGATAAAAAGCTTCTCCACAGCAAAGGAAACAGTCAACAAAACTAAGAGGAAGCCCATGGAATGAGAGAAGATATTTGCAAATGACATTACAGATAAAGGGCTGATATCCAAGATCTGTAAAGAACTTCTCAAACTCAACACTCAAGAAACGAAAAACCCAGTCAAAAAATAGGCAGAAGACATGAACAGATATGTCTTCAAAAAAGACATACAAATGGCTAACAGACACATGAAAAAATGCTCAACGTCACTAGCCATCAGGGAATACAAATCAAAACCACAATGAGATACCACCTTATGCTAGTTAGAATGACAAAAATGAACAAAACAGGTAACAAAAAATGTTGGCAATGATGTGGAGAAAGGGGGACCCTCTTGCACTGTTGGTGGGAATTCAAGCTGTACAGCCACTCTAGAAAAAAGTATGGAGGGAATAGAGCTACCCTCTGACCCAGCAATTGCATTACTAGGTATTTACCCCAAGGATACAGACATAGTGAAAATGATTTGTTTTTCTAGTGTTAGATTAGTTTTCCTTTTTTGTTTCATATATTTTCCTTATTTTAAAGTTTAATTCTTATTTTTAATTATTTCAGTAATAACAATAGCTATTAATTGTAGCTAGTCAACATTTTCAGTGTAAGATATATTTACACATTTACAAACAATTTCTAAGTAGTCATCTAGCTTTGTTTTCTGTAGATGAAATAATTCTAAGTATTTTAACATTTCATTTTTCCAGGCTTTTAATCATTTGTATTTTTACTGTATCTTTTCAAATTGTTTTAGTTCCTTTTTAGTTGAGGAGCCTAAAATGAATTATCATGAAGAATTTAACCAATATAATTATAATTTTTAAAACTGTCAAAATATGATAAATTTTGAATGTTAATTTTACATTCATTATATGGAAATTTTCCTGTGAAGTTAATTTCTAGAATCATCTAAGGTTGTACTACACACTTTGAATCCTAGACCTTTTGTTTTCCTTGCATGTAGAAATACATCCCACATCTTCTATTACAGATAAGAATATCAAATACATTCTCCTCTATATTTCTGTTGATAATTAAAAGTTTAGTGTATATGTCAATATTTTGAAGAGAAATTTTTTCCTAAGGGAGGAGGGAAATGCCTTAGGGATTGTGTTGGCAGTTTAGAAAATGGATGGAGTTAATACAGAAAGCTGAAAAAAGTCTTGAAATAGAAACACAGACAAAACAACTCAGGACCAGTTGGGCAGTAATTCAATGGAAATCTTCCATTTTGCCTGGATGACAATGCGTTAAAAGGGTGTTGATGATATGCCTAACAGATTGTGCCTTTATTCATATATTTGCTTGGTGAGAAAAGGAGGCAATGCTCAGATCTTCAGATTAACAAATGCTTTTGCAAGCAAGAGATTTATTCTTTATATATAATATATATATATATATATAATCTTTATATATATAAAATATATGAAGATATATATATGAAATCTTTATATATATAAGATATATAAAGATATATGTATATCTTTGTATCACATCAGTGATATTGAAGACTGTCATGTAGAATGCTATTAACATCATTATTAACCTGTTGAAATACATGCTTATAAGTACACTGTTTACTCTCTGTTTTAACACAGTGATGACTAGAAAAAATCTTAATCAAAAGTGGTTGACAAATGATGCAAATTTAGCAAGACTTCTAAAATATATTTAGGTTTTTTTGGATAATTTACCAAAGAATGGAGATTGGTCAAATCATTATTATTTTCTGTGTGACTATAGGCTGACTTTCACAGACTTTCTATTCTCTTCCTACTTTCTTCTCCTCTTCCCCCTTTTTTTCTTCCTTTTCCTCTTCTTTTCTTTTATCATTCAAACAAGCATCAGGCCTTGAAAGTATGCCTATTTCCATGTCTTAGAGGTTTGGCTGATGTGAGCTTGAACAGTACTGCTTGCATACCTTTCTAGCATTTTTCATTCTTGTCCCCCCTCAGCAGAAGTATTATGGTCTTAATGCAATGACAGTCCTTTATGGTTGTGGGAGCCAGTATAAGTGGGGAAGCTTGCATGTGGGAATTCGGTTATAAATAAACTTTGTATTATATTCTTTGTATTGAATTTAAGGTTTTGTTCTTGATATTGCCACACATTTTCTCTCTTTTTATAATAGGGTCATTTGCCTGTAGAGAATCAAATGATTAATGATTCCCCTAATAAACATTTCAATATCTTTTAAAGTATTTTGTTTTCTACTTATACGTGGTAATATTAGTGACAGGAGTGGTGATTTGTGTATAGCAGCAGGTATGTTTGTAAAAAAGCATCAATTTACATTATGTACTTGAACAATTCTTATGCTTCAGTGGCTGAAAAATGACAACAGTTCTCTAGGATACGTCTTCAAAAGTGGTTTCAGGAGAATGTTAGACTATTTTTATAACTAGTCATTTTAAATTCAAATACCTAATAAAACTAATAAATCATATTTGAGGTTGAGATATCATCCTTAATTTAGGACAGGCAGCCACCTATTCTCCTTACTTTAATATTGGAATCCATTTTATAACACTACTAGAAAAGTCTGTTTGTCGTAAATTATGTCTTTTTAGCCATCAATTATCTTACACTTTTGTTCTCAGAATTGTCCTCCATTCCCTTCCTTTTATAATCCAAAATTTATTGTTTGAAATTAATCCTAAAGTAACAGATTAGGATGAGTGACAGTAGCTACATTGTCAAATTTTGTATTTGTGTGACCAAAATTCAAATTATTTTAGGCCCTGCAATAAACCTTAGGCCAATTATACTAACTGGAGTAATAGCTGTATAAAAACGAAGAACCATCACACTCTGTTGCATTTGATAGGACTAGAAAAATCTCTGTTAAATTCTATAAAACATAGGTAGTTGAATCACTTAAATTATCATCTAAACTAGAATGCTGGGATAAGCTTACACTGAGACTGTGTGGACAAACCATGACATATGGTTACCCTAGTTCTGGAGACCTAATAAGCTGATCCTGACAACTGGTGAAGAATAAATACTTAGCACCTTGAAGAAAACTAACTCAGAGCTTGGAAATTGACTCTTGTGGAAGACAGTGATCTTTTAATATTAAAACTGCTATAGAGAAATTTTCATTCTGAAATGAAATTGTGGAAAAATAACTGGAATAAATATGACTAAAGGACATCCTCTAAAACATCTTGTGTTCTACTCTGACCAAATATTTTTTGTTCTGTGCCTATTATGATCTTGAATAGCTCTTATGTTAGATATTTTTAATGTTAGTTAATTCTATTTTAAATCCCAGAAGACATATTATCTTTGACTTTTTATCTAGCAGCAACTCCATACTTGTATTACCATTAGTTAATGAATAATTATGATTGCTTATTTAATATTCTTATAGATTATGAAAATGATTCTTCAATTACAAATAAAAAATTTTCTTCACATAATCTAATACCAGATGTTTTGTAATTCTAAAGCTCAGAGAAGAAAAGAGCTAGCTCTGCTATTTCAGATCTTTCACAGATCCTAAAGTCTCAAGATGGATCAGCTTTTTTAAGGAATTCAAGTGAAGTTTCAGCTAATAAAGACCTATCCCATATACTTCCATTAAAGACCCATGACAAATCATTAACAAGACTATTATCAGAGGAAGAGATTGAAGATTTACTGTCTGCCAAAACATCACTTCAAGGGAATGAAACAGCAACAGCATCATTCATTTCACCTCCTGTTCTTACCAAAAGAAAGCCAATGGGTAGTGACCTTTCAAAGGTAAGATATAGTACAATAATTTGAAAGCTGTTTACTTTGAATTGCTAGACTCCTTAATATTTTAAGCAAATGTTAATTAAAACTCAACATCTTCTTATTTAAAAGGAATAAAAAGTTTGCCTTTTAATACAATCTATTTTATATTTAGGAAGTTTAAATTAATATTTGAGAATCAGTAATATTTTAACAAAAAATTCTAGCTGTATTGACAAAGAAGTTGTGACTTAGATTAGAGTTTTAATGATAAAATACACACAATTCCTAGCTGAGATAGGGAAATTTTCATTTCTAGAAAATTTATCTAGAAAAAGTATTTTTACATAGTAAGGTAATTGTGAAAACATAGTTCTTTTGAAATAGGCCTTAAAAAAGGCCTAGAAAATTATCAGAATTGTTTTTGTTAGAACAATATTTGATTAAGAAACTCTTAAAGCAAAAATGTTGGGGAAAAAAATGATAAAAAAGGGCTGCACATATTTGACATATATCTATTAAATATACTTTTATCTTAGAATTTATTAAAGTGACTTAAAAATAATTTCATGAGTTATTTGAGTTAGACTAGAAACTTGATCAGACTAAAATACAAATCTAAAGTAGAATCATAATCATTATCAAAATGATTTATTTGGAATTATTTATGAGGAGAATCACAATATAGCTTGGTAAGTGTTCCCAAATTCCTTTCACATCCATTAATTGTTCTTGTGTTTTTATTTGATGCATTCAGGATATAAAAATAGAACATTTATGCAGTGACATTGTAGATATGAGTAAAAATTCTTGCTCTGAGAGAAAGTAATTAGGATTCCAAGATAGATAAGTTGAATTACTTATTATAAATTTTGTCATTAAGGATGCTGCTGTAGAAGAGAAATTACAAAATAAGACTGAAAAAGAAACTTACCAAGTATCAAGAGGATTTCAAGGTAAAAAGATTTTCTGTTTTGTAAGGTAAAAATTTGAGTGTGTTTTCCCATGGTATAATTATAAATAAGTGAAGAGAGTACATTTTTAAATTTGGAAATAACTCCTTGGTCAGCCATCACATAATATGACCATTATGTAAAAAATAATTTGGTGAGTTAACATTACATTACCCAGAGTTTATTTCAACTAAGATCTGTATAAAAGGGAAGTGATAACTTTGCCTCCATCACTTAACAGTATTTGGCATTATGAATTTTTAACATATCATGCCAAAAATTCAGGGTACAGCAGAAAACAAGATGATTTGTGGCATAAATAGTATTTTAGCTAGATTTTTAAAAAAGATTTTATTCATCCATTTGACAGAGATCATAAGTAGGCAGAGAGGCAGGCAGAGGGGGTGTGGAAGCAGGCTCCCTGCTGAGCAGAGAGCCTGATGTGGGGCTCAATCCGCTCAATCCCAGGACCCTGGGATCATGACCTGAGCCGAAGGCGGAGACTTAACCCACTGAGCCACCAAGTGGCCTCTTAGCTATATTCTTTAGGTGTTTTATGTAATACATTTTAAAACAGGGTACCTGTGTGGCTCAACTGGCTAAGCAAATGACTCTTGATCTCAACTCAGGTCATGATCTCAGGGTCCTGAGATTGAGCCCTGCCTGAGGCTCTGTGCTGGGGGTGGAGCCTGATTAGGATTCTCCCTCTGCTCCCTGCCCCCAATGTGAGTGTGTTCCTTCTCTCTCTCTCTTAAAAAAAAAAAAAAAAAAAAAAAAAAAAAATATATATATATATATATATATATATATATATATATATGTGTGTGTGTGTGTGTGTATACATACATAAATATGTACGTATGTGTATATATGTGAATATGTATTAAAACTGATACATTTGTTCTTCCTTTCCAACATATATAACTTTTATAATCAACCCATATTTTACAACATTGGCTTGAACTTTCAAAATAAAATTAAATGAAAAAAACAAAAAAAAATAAATAAAATTAAATGGTTGTGATATAGAGTGCAGGAGAATTTCTCTTTTATTGTGCTTTGAGTTGAGAGTTCCTTTACTGTTTTACCTATGTTACCGGGTTACCTGAGATAAATAGTCCTTATTGTGATCAGAATATTTTCTTTTATTCAAAGTTTATTACAAATTTTAACCAGAAGTTGGCCTGAATTTAATCAGTCTACTAAAATTTTTTATTATGATAAAATATATATTAAAATGAAATTTGCCATTTTAATCATCTTTTTTTTAAAGGTTTTATTTATTTATTTGACAGAGATCACAAGTAAACAGAGGGGCAGGCATAGAGAGAGAGGAGGAAGCAGGCTCCCTGCTGAGCAGAGAGCCTGACGTGGGGCTCAATCCCAGGACCCTGGGATCATGACCTGAGCTGAAGTCAGAGGCTTACCCACTGAGCCACCCAGGCACCCCTTAATTTTCTTTTAAGTGTACAGTTCACTAGTTTTGAGGACATTTACAATGTTGTGGAACCATCACCACCTCTATTTCCACAACTTTTCATCACCCTAAAAAGAAATTTATTAAGCAATAACTCCCATTCCTGCCCCTATCCAGCCCCTAATGACTTCTAATTTATTTTTTATCTCTATGATCATGCCTATTATATTTCATATGAGTGAAATCATACAACATTTGTCTTTTTTTATCTGGCCTATATCACTTAGCATGATTTATTTTATTTTATTTTATTTATTTATTTGACAGAGAGAGATATCACAAGCAGGCAAAGAGGCAGAAAGAGAGAGAGGGAGAAGCAGGCTTCCCACTGAGCAGAGAGCCCAATTCAGGACTCGATCCCAGGACCCTGGGATCATGACCTGAGCCGAATGCAGAGGCTTAATCCACTAAGCCACCCAGGCACCCCTAGTATAATGTTTTTAAGTTTCATCCGTGATGTGTCAGAACTTCATTTCCTTGTGTAAAGGCTGGATCATATGATAATTCTAATTTTAGCTTTTTTGAGTAACTGCCCAAGTGTTTTCCACAGTGGTTTCACCATTTTATATTTCCACCAGCAATATAGAAGGATACGCATTCTTGCCAACACTTGTTTTCTTTGCTCTTTTAATTATAATGATTCTAGTAGGTTTGAAATGAATCTCGTGATTTTGGTTTACAGTTCTCTAATTACTAAAGATGTTAAGCATATTTTATGTGCTTATTGGTCACTTATATATCTTCTTCGGAAAAAATTGTATTCACTTCCTTCACCCAGTTTATAATTGGGTTCTTTGTCTTTTTGTTGCTAATTTGTAGAGGTTCTTTATATATTCTGGAGGTTTTGTCAGATCTGGTTTACAAATATTTCCTCTTGTTCTGTAGGTTGTCTTTTCACTTTCTTGAAAATGCCCTTTGATGCCTAAAAATAATTTTTTAAAGCTCAATTTGCCTGTTTCTTATTTTGTTGCTATGCTTTTAGTGTCAATATCTGAGAATCAGTTGCTACATCTAAGATAAGAGACTTATCCTTCTGCTTTCTTCAAAGATCTTTATGATTTTAGCTCTTATATTTAGGTCATTGATACATTTTGAGTTAATTTTTGTATATTTGAAGTAGTGATATATACCCTTTTTTTTTTTTTTGGCCTGTGGAAATTGAGTTGTCCCAGCATTGTTTGTTGAAGAGGCTCTTCTTTTTCCACTGAATTGTATGGTGCCCTAGTCAAAAGCAGTCAACCTCCAGTATGGGTTTATTTCTGTGCTCTCAATTGTATACTGCTGTTGTATATGTCTATCCACATGTCAATATCACACTGTTTTGATTTATTTTCGCTTTGTAGTATGTGTGAGTTCTTAAATATTGTCTTTTTCAACATCACTTTGGCTATTTTAGTAAGTGTGAGTTCTTAAATTTTGTCTTTTTCAACATCACTTTGGCTATTTTAGACCTCTTGCGACTAAATACGAATTTTAGGATCAAATTTTTTCATTTTTTTCAAATAGGCCTTTGGGAGTTTCATAAAGAATGCACTTAATCTGTAGATTACCTTGGGAAGTATTGTTATCTTAATAATATTAATCCCCCCAATTCATGAACTCAGATGCTTTTCCATTTTATTTAGGTCTTATTTAGTTTGTTATAGCAATATTTGATAGTTTTCAGTGTATAATTCTTTTATTTTTAAAAATTTTATTATAATTTAAAAGGATGGATTTTGAAATAACCTCAATGTCTATATGCCCCCACTTTAAAAAAAAATTTTTTTTATTTCTTTTCAGCGTATCAGAATTCATACATACTTTTACACCACACCCAGTGCTCCATGCAATGCGTGCCCTCCACAATACCCACCACCAGGCTCCCCCAACCTCCCACCCTCCGCCCCTTCAAAACCCTCAGGTTATTTTTCAGAGTCCATAGTCTCTCATGGTTCATCTCCCCCCCAATTTCCCTCAACTCCCTTCTCCTCTCCATCTCCCCATGTCCTCCGTGTTATTT
>PISX010021404.1:0-33712 GCA_004024625.1 Mellivora capensis
AAAGAAACAAGATGGGATTGGGAGGGAGACAAACCACAAGTGACTCTTAATCTCACAAAACAAACTGAGGGTTGCTGGGGGGAGGGGGTCGGGAAAGGTGGGTGGGGTAATGGACATTGGGGAGGGTATGTGCTATGGTTAGTGCTGTGAAGTGTGTAAACCTGGCGATTCACAGACATGTACCCCTGGGGATAAAAATTTGTTTATAAAAAATAAAAATTAAAAAAAGAATATTAAAAAAAATGCCAAAGTAATTACTTCTCAGTATGGTGGTTATAGATTCCCAAGGCACTTATTGAAAATTAGGCTGTGGAGGGGCATCTGGCTGGTTCAGGTGGTAGAGTGTGCAACTCTTAGTCTCAGGGTCATGAGTTTGAGCCCCACATTGAGGGTAGAGTCTATGTGAGGAAAAGAAAGAAAGAAACAAAAGAAAAGAAAAGAAGGAAGGAAGGGAATCAGGCTATGGAGACTGTAGAGTGGAACAGTGATGTGGCAGAGAAGACAGAAGGCTGAGGCCAGCAGGCACCAGAGAAAGGAGCCCGGGCCTGGGAACAGGCAGTGGGTATACTTGTTGAAGCTAATTCCTGCCAGAGCCAGGTGAGATGAAAAGTCCAGAAGAAAGAAGAGCTAGAGCTCAAGATCCATTGGTATTCCAAAACTTCCCTATGGTACTGTAACCGGGCCTGCCGCCCAGATCTTAACTGCGGAGTCAGGCAGGGCTGGTCCATCCGCAGATCGTACTCTAGCCCTGCCACAGTCAGAACCCCTCCTCAGCAGCGCAGTAACTCAGTAGCACCAGTGTGGGAATTAAAAACAGGCACTTTTAGGGCTCCTGGCTGGCTCAGTCGGTAGAGCATGTGACTCTTGATCTTGAGGTTGTGAGTTCACACTGGGCACAGAGGTTACTTAAAAATAAGTAAAAAATTTAAAAAAGACAAAGTCACTCCTTCCATGAGGCTTTATAATACGTGCACAAATCTATGGTGAGTATGATGTGACTGGCGCCCCCTAAAGACATGCCATTTACAACGTGTACAATTAGTCGCAGTGACAGGTACCTCCTGCCCCTGCAGGGTGAACTCCCAGCCCTAGAATGATCCTAGAAATAGACATTGCCTTCCTTCTGGGAAAGATTTCAGTTTATCTAATCCCATTGGCCTTTCCTTTCCTCCAGTCCCTTCTATATTGCTATTCAAGATGGATCATAAAATCTCCATCATCATGGATATCCAGCTAATCTCTCTCTCTCTCTCTCTCTCTCTATATATATATATATATTTATTTTTTTTTAATTTCTTAATGGGCTCCATGCCCAATGTAGGGCTTGAACTCAAAATCATAGGATCAAGAGTTGCATGCTCTATGGCAGAGCCATCTAGGCACCCCAGAAGCCCAAAATATTTAAAAGATGGTTAAGGTACATGAGAAATTGAGAATAATTTCTTTTTGCTCATGAGAGGGAAGTGTGAAGAGAATGGGGCTGGGTGTCAGGCCTGGTCCCAGTCCCACATATGCCATTAGCTGAGCATGTGGATCTCTACTTTGGGCATTCTACTCTGGGCTACTCAGGATAAGATGCTGAGTTAGATGAACTCGAGGACTGCTTCTATGTGTGGACTTCTGTGGGTATCCAGTGATTGGGGGTTAGTGGCCAGACTTGAGGAACAATGAGAAACCTGAAAATAGGTTCACTGCTTTTCTGGGATGACATAACTTGGGAGAAATTGCTCACATGGGAGGAATGAATCATCCCATACTACCTAGACCTGGACAAGCAACTTGGCACTTTCCTGGTGTTGCTTTCATGTCAAGGTCAGAGCTGTAGAGAACGCTTTTAGGCAAATAGGTCTTGAGCCATGGAATGTAGAAAGGGCCTCCAGCAACTATGTGGCTGAATACAGACAGACACATCAGGCGAGGCACATCAGGCGACCCACCTCAAAATAGCCATAGGCCTAACTGGCCAGTGGGCTACTTACAACCAGGCACAGTTCCTAAAAAGGGGAGAATTCCATAGTCGCCATACCTCCTCAACTTCCCCCCTTAAAAACTGCCCCTACCCACTTCCTCATTGCAGACAGCCTCTCTTCTGCTGTCCTCCCCTGCAGCGCTGGTCCTTCCCTGTAAATTTGATAAACTTCTATCTCCTTTGTTCTGCCTCAGGGGAATTCTCTCACCTTCCACACGCCTTCCACCTGATCATCACCCCACATTTGGGGGCCTCCAACCAATCGGGATAGACACCCCATTTAGACACCACAAGAACTACTTCCAGTTTCTCTAATTATGCAGATTTTGACCACAGTAGGAATGAGTGTTGAAAGTCTTAGGTGGAGTCCATTTGTTGCTTAAGGAAGTTTTCTTCTACTTCTAGTCTGTCAGTGTTGATTTTTATCAAATGTGTTTTCTGCATCAGTAGAAAGGATCATGTGGTTTGTTGGTCTGGTAAATTATATGGATAAATTTTCTAATATTAAGGCATCCTTGAATTATTTTGAAATCATGGATTTTTAAATACACTGTTGAATTGGATTTGCTTGTATTTTATTCAGGACTTTTCCACCTATGTTTATAAATAATGTTTTGTTTTATTTATTTATTTATTTAGATATTTAGTTATTTATTTAAAGATTTTTATTTACTTATTTGACAGAGAGAGAGATGACAAGTAGGCAGAGAGGCAGGCAGAGAGGGGGAAGCAGGTTTCCTGCTGAGCAGAGAGCCCAATGCGATGCGGAGCTGGATCACAGAACCCTGAGATCATGACCTGAGCCAAAGGCAGAGGCTTAACCCACTGAGCCACCCAGGCACCCCATATTTATTTATTATTTTTAAAAGATTTTCTTTTTAAGTCATCTCTGTACCTACCATGGGGCTCGAACCCACAACCCTAAGATCAAGAATCACTGACAGGCTCTACTAAGTAAGCCAGCCAGGCGCCCCTATAAACAATGTTTTAAGCACGAAAGAGAGTTTATTGGCTCATTTGACTGAAAATTCCAGCAGCAATTCTATCTACGTTTATAAGTGACAATGATTTTTAATTTTCTTTTTTTGTGTTGACCTTTCCTGGTTTGAGTGTCAGGATTACATGAGTCTTAAAAATGAGTTGTGTAACTTTCTTTTCTTCTTTGAAATAGTTTGTATAAGATGAAGATTAGCTGTCCTTTGAAGTTTTATTAAGCAAACCTCTAAAAATATCAGAGTGAACTTCCACTTGGTCAGGATGGTGTCCAGATACCCGGGACAAATTTCCCAGTAAAACAGCTATGTGGACATTCAGAGGAAGCAAGAAACCAGATTTCTCCCTCAGGGCATCTCCAAACCCTGGTAAGTTTGAATTTCAGTTTGACATTTGGGGATAATAGAGGAGAGGAGGCGACAAAACCCTCTCAGAATCTAATGGAAGATTTCTCTATAAAGCTAGGTCTGCAAAATGGTAAGCGTTTTATATAAGGGTGAACTAGAAATAATGCACATCACAGAGGGCACCGTAGGGAAACTTGTTGTCTTGACCTTTTTGCTAACTGAAAGGAGGGGAAATGACTTCCTTGGGAATTTATTTTTTATTTATTTTTTAAGATTTTATTTATTTATTTAAGAGATAGAGCATGAGCAGGGGGAGGGGGAGGGGCAGAGGGAGAAGACAACTCCCTGCTGAATGGGGAGCCCAACCCGGGTGAGGGGGTGGTGCTTGATCCCAGGACCCTGGGATCATGACTTGAGCCAAAGGGAGACACTTAACCTGCTGAGTCATCCATGCACTCCTTCCTTGGGAATTTAAAATCAATTTTTATTTGGGCACAAAGCTGCCTGGAGTAAAGATTGTAATTCCCAGCCTTCTCTGCACCTAGGTGTGGTCATGTGACTACATATTCTGGCCGGTGAAATGCAAGTGGAAGTGATGCTTGCATTTCATTAAGGAATTTTCAGTGTATGTTCATTAATGAGATGGAATTTTATTTTATTATTTTTTGAAGATTTTATTTATTTTTTTATTTGAGAGAGAGACAGAGCACAAGTGGGAGTTAGAGGGAGAGTGAGAAGCAGACTCCCCACTGAGTAGGGAGCCCAATGTGGGGCTCAATTCCAGGACCCTGAGATGATGACCTGAGCCAAATGCAGACACTTAACCCACTGAGCCATTCAGATGTCCCAATGAGATAGAATTTTAAAGTTCTTTTCTTGTGTTGATTTTGTCTGATTTGAGAGCTCTTAAAAGGTGAAAGGTATTGATATAGGTGACTTGCAGTCACTGCCATCCTGGTGCAAGGAGTGAATGAGACATGGAAAGGGGTGTCACAGAAATAGAAGGTTCACATGAACAAAGGCTATTCTTATTCTCTCTCTCTTTCTTTTTTAAAAGATTTTATTTTTAAGTAATCTGTACACCCAAAGTGGATTTCAAACTCACAACCCCGAGATCAAGAGTCACATGGGGTACCTGGGTGGCTCAGATGGTTAAGCATCTGCCTTCAGCTCAGGTTATGATCTCAGGGTCTGGGGATCAAGCCCCACATCAAGCTCTCAGCTTGGTGGGGAGTCTGCCACTCCCTCTTCCTCTGCCTCTCCCCGACTTGTGCTCTCTTTGTCCCTTTCTCTCAAATGAATAAAAAAATAAAAAAATAAAAAGTCACATGCTTTACCAACTGAGCCGGCCAGGAGTCCCCAGAGGGATTTTTATTCCTTAAAGAAGAAGATCCCAGCCCTAGGGTCTTCTAAGTCTCAGCCAAGATAAGTGCCTTGAAAAATAAGCTATAATTAATGATTGAATGTGGAGGGACATGAAGTGAATTATTTTTGTCTTCATCCCAAAGTAATCTGGAACATTCTATGGGCTGAAAATGGGGAGAGTTTTGGGTTGAATTACTCAGAAAGGAGAAAAAAATGCGTGTTTTTGTGTGTTTATAAGAAAGGTCCAATGAAATTTAAAATATTTCTTGAATTATCTCTCCTCCTGCATGTGCTTGTCAGAGCTCTCATTTCAAATAGGCCTCAATCCAGCCTTCTGCATTCCTCAATTACTCTTCTTTTTTGTCCTAAAAGGAGTCTCATATTACCTATGAAACAGGGCCTTGCCCTTGAGCAGTCCCGCTTCCCCTGTTCACAATCAGTCGGGCTCAAGGACGCAGGGCTAGTCTGAGCCCTAGATGGAGTGGTTTAAAGAGTTCCTTTATCTGGAAGGTAATTGTTGACTTAAGGACTCTATTCTAGTTCCAGTAAAAAGCAAAAGATAAAATATTCACGGAGCCCTTCCAACCCCATAAATTCCACAGTTTCAGATATATGCCCCCTTTTCTTAGCACTGGTTTGAATTCTGTGAACATTTACCTGCTTGCAAGTGTTCTAGATTAGCAGTCTTCAAATCTTTTTTCCTTGTATACTCCACATAAAAGTTTTTGAAAAGTATGTACTCCCTCACACATTTCTACTTTAATAAATGTTCTCAGCAAATTTCATTTAGGTACATAGAATATAATTCCTACATATTGGCATTTTGACATAAATCTGTTACATCGTTCTTTCAAATGTATCCAATAACATCTAAATACTGTAATGATTTGAAATGCACCAGCATCCTTTTAAAAAATATACAATCTCCTCTTTAACAATGAGAAATTTTATATCACTTCTTCTCCTTGAACTGATGTTTCCAATACATTCCTCCCCCAGAATTTTATCCTACTGTAATATGTACTGATGCTTAAAAATTTTTATATCACTTCTTATAATTCTTGGCAGCATAAATGTATATATTTTCATTTTATTTAATTTCTTATGAACTTAAGGCTCTAAGTCTTATACATGACAATTATTAGTAATACAAAATTGAAATGTTATATTTATGGAAGGAGCTTTAAGAAAACTTTATGACACAGTTTTTTTTTTTTTCTTTTTAACCTTGTGAAATAAATAGGTTAAAGTATTTTTAAACTGTCTTCGTGTCAGGATGACTCATGTGAATCACTCTTCCACTCAGAGTCAATGTCTTACTTTTTCACATGTGTTGTCTCAGGGGCATCATGAGCATTGGTGAAGCAGCATTTCCTAAAAACAAAAAACAAAAAACGCTTCACTGGTCCCAGGAGGGTTTTCCTCTAGGTCACCGTCATCTATTCAACTTTTGATGCCGGCACTTTCTCATTTTGACCAGAAGGTGCCAGGCAAAGACAACTATGACAAGACTGCCACTTGGTGGCTATAGATGGTAACATTCACCAATTTACCATGTGGAGGGGGAAAAGAGCACCTTAGAATCAATGAGGGGGTAGTACTGTGTGTGAATGGGAAGGTAGGAAAGGAGAACTGTAGGAAGCTGGGATGGAGTACAGATGGACATTAGGGATCTGGAAACAGACTCTTTTTAATTTTCTCTGTACATTTTTTCTCCCTGGACAGTCCACTTACCTTGAAGACCATGCCCTAAAGGATCGATTCTTAAACTTTTTGGTCTCAGGACCCTTACACAATCTTACAGATAACTGAGGACACCAAATAGCATTTGTGTATGTGGGTTAAATCTATTTATAGTGAAGGGGTCCAGAATAGGGCCTCTGTGCTGCCCAAATGCCCCACTTTAGCACGTGGATTATTTTGAGCTGAAGGCACTTGAGACCTTGTGGGCTCAAGAGAAAATTTTGACTACCCTTAACCACATGAAAGAATCTAAATTGGGGGTCTTTCCCAGAATAAGGATTATTGACAGAGATAAATTTTATCTGAAAGACCCAACTGTGTGGTAGGGCAAATATATAATTACCAGACACTTGCTCTTCTTACTGCTCTGGGAAGTGCATTCCCTTACTCAGAAGTCCCAGGCCACTATCCCCAATCCCTAGTTCAGAATGGAATATGTATATTTTGCCTGACTGTCTTTGGAATTTCCATGTCTATGTGGATTCCCCATATATATTAAAATTTGATTTTCTCCTATTAATCTCTTAGTCCACCAAGAAAGACCCTTGAGGGGATAGGAATTCTTGACAGGAAATAGTATCAGTAATTAAAACAAAAAATTTAGGGGTGCCCAGCTCATTCAGTCAGTAGTGCATGTGACCCTTGATCTTGGGTTGTAAGTTTGAGCCCCAGGTTGGATGTAGAAGTTACTTAAAAATAAGAAAATCTTAAAAAATAAAAAAGAAAAAAATTAAATATTTATGTAATTCATTTTTTAAAACAATAAACATATTGCAAAAAATTTAAAAATAAAAATAAATGTATTGCATATTAACAGAAATGATATTTAAAATTTTTTTAATTTGAGTATAGTTGACATACAATGTTATATTAGCTTCAGGTATACAACATAGTGATTCAATTTATTTGTATGTTATGCTATGCTCACCCCAACTGTAGCTACTACTAGTCACCATACAACACTACTATAGTACCATTGACTATTTTCCTTATGCTGTGCCTTTTGTTCCTGCGACTTCTTCATTCCATAAACTGGAAGCCTGTATCTCCTACTCATCTTCATCCATTTTGCTCATCTTCCTACCGCTCTCCCCTCATGGCAACCATTAATTTGTTCTTTGTATTTATAGGTCTGATTCTGCATTTTGTTTGTTCATTCATCTGCTTTTTTTTTTTTTAATTTTATTTATTTGACATACAGAGATCACAAGCAGGCAGAGAAGCAGGCAGAGAGGAGGAAGCAGGCTCCCCGCTGAGCAGAGAGACGCGGGGCTCGATCCCAGGACCCTGAGATCATGACCTGAGCCAAAGGCAGAGGCTTTAACTCACTGAGCCACCCAGGCGCCCCTCATCTGCTTTTTAAATAATTAACATATAAATGAAATCATATGGTATTCTGACTTGTTTTACTTACCATAATACCCTCTAGGTCTATCCAAGTTGTAATGGCATGATCTCATCCTTTTTTATGGTTGTGTAATATATATATATATATATATATGTATGTATATATATATGACATCTTCCTTATCCATTCATCTATCAATAGACATTAGATTGCTTCCATAACTTGGCTATTGTTTTAAAATATATGTTTACGTATGCTAACTATATTGTACAAAATCATTACTATTTTTTTAAATGATTTAATTCATTTGTTTGAAAGAGAGAGAGAGCACGAGTAGAGGGGCAGAGGAAGAGTGAGAAACAGACTACCTGCTGCGCAGGGAACCTGATGCAGGGCTCAATCCCAGGACCTGGGGACCACAACCCGAGCTGAAGGTAGAGGCTTAACCAATCAAGTGACCCACGTGCTCCTATTTTATATTTTTAAAAATCTTTTTAATGTTTGCTTAATAGAAGACAGCTAGATTCTCATATCTGCTTCTGCTTTCAATATGTTGTTAAATTTGTTTTGGTTAAAGGATATGAAGAAAATTTGGACTCACATAAAAACTTATTTGGAAAAGAAAGGATCTCCCAGAAGGACTACCAGGGGCCCTCAGACCACATTTTAGAACCACTGACATAGAAAAATATTTGTACATGTGCACCAGAAAACATATACATACCTTATGGACATGAATTTTTATAGCACCATTGTTTTAAACAACAAAAAGCTGGAAGCAAGACATACCCAATACTGAAATCATGCCCCATAGGATAAATGACATTAAAACTGTCACCAACAGGATGCCTGGGTGGCTCAGGCTATTAAGTGTCTGCCTTCTGGCTCCTTGCTCCTTGCTCAGTGGGGAGCCTGCTTCTCCCTCTGCCTGCTGCTCCTCCTGCTTGTGCTCTCTCTCTCTGACAAATTAATAAAAATCTTAAAAAAAAAAAACAACCTGTCACCAGCAAGACCTCCACTGACTACCTTCCCCCCAACCTTTTCTTCACAGGAATGTTAATCTTATCTTTTGGAGGCAGACAACAGGAAGAGCTCCAGTTTGAGCGGGACCACCGACCTACACCTGCACAGATAGACCTTGGAATGTACAACAGGTACCTCCACCTCATTATAATGTTAAAATCTCTGCCCAAGGAGGAGGACAAACATCATTAATACACCTAGGATCCACGTATAAACATATTTTCTAAGTAAGTCTGCACAACCACCTGCCGGCCTTTATAAGCGATGACAAAACTCCCTTTTCTGAATATTCATCCTAACCTTTAAGTAAAAGAAACCCATTCACCTCCACTCAGGGAGTCACGGCTTTGCAAGTTGTTCCCCTGAAGTCCTTATTTGCTTCAAAATGTTTTCTTTGTATGATACCACCACCTGGTGTAATGTATCTGTAACTCACCAAGGTGTGGACTTTTAACAGTAGTTCAGTTACAGTATAAGTAGAATAGATAAGTGGATTGTGGTGTATTTGTATAATGTTATACACATTGATGAAAATGAATGAAAATAGCCAGCTTTATTAAAATGGATGAATCTGGGGAGATTTGGAAATCAGTGTGACACAATGTGGTTGGTTCCCTTGCTCCAGCTTCTTGTCATACAAAAGGTGGTGGTTTTTGACTCAAGCTCTTCCTTGAAATCCTGTGTCCCCAATATCTATGGTAAAATAGATGCCACAGGGGTCCACATCCTAAAATTTTGATCTTTTGTGAACTAATAGATGTTCAAAGACCTGTTTGCCTCCCAGCGCTTCCAGTGTGAAAGATCCCCAGAGTTAGAGAACTCTGATTAGATTGTTTCCCCTTGGGGATTCCCATGGAGCAAGCCTTGAGGGCAGACAGAGGTCAACTATGTATAGAAGATGAGGGCCCATCTGACTGCAGTAAGCACATAGTTAGAGGTACCATCTGACATATTTAAAACATAAAAGCTAAGAAGACTTTATACCTATTAGTATTTCTTCTGCCCAAGCACTAAACCTCACTTATTCCTGTTGTAGAAGCTAAGACATCGAAATGTCTCCTATTTTTCCAAAAATTTCTGTTTCTTTCTTTTCTTTTTTTTTAGATATTTATTTATATATTTATGTGACAGAGAGAGAGCGCGAGCGCGCATGCGAGTGAATGAGCAGGGTGGGAGGGATAGAGGGACAGGGAGAAGAAGACTCTACCCTGAGCAGAGAGGCTGATGCCGGGGCTCCATCCCAAGACCCTGGGATTATGACCTGAGCTGAAGGCAGACGCTTAACTGACTGAGAGCCACCCAGGTGCCCCCCTAGCCTCTGTGTTTCAAAGGAATTTTATTTTATTTTAAGATTTTATTTATTTATTTGACAGACAGAGGTCACAAGTAGGCAGAGAGGCAGGCAGAGAGAGAGACAGGAGGAAGCAGGCTCCCTGCTGAGCAGGGAGCCTGATGCGGTGCGAGGCTCCGTCCCAGGACCCTGGGATCATGACCGGAGCCGAAGGCAGAGACTTTAACCCACTGAGCCACCCAGGCGCCGTCAAAGGAATTTTAAAATAACAGCACCAGAAAAACTTGTATTTCTAAAAGAGAAGCCTCCCAAATTATCTCCTTGATGAAGTCACCACCATTAGCCTCTCAGGAACATGATGGTGAATCTGCAGTTTGACAACAGCTGACACAAATTTGTATCTAAGGTTTTCCTGGGGCAAGATTTTGGTTCAGCCTCCACTAAATGGCCCATCTTTTCATTCCCTCCTACTTCCCTTGTCTCTCTTCCTCCACCCCCAAGACTATAATATTGCTTTAACTCTACGTTTCCTACTACTTGGTCCCATATCCTAGCCAAAATAAGCAAACAAAAATTTTGGTGTCTGTGTCTTATCTCAGTTTACTGTGGCTCAGATCACACATCCTCATTTCAGATTTTATACTTTGGCTGATGGGTCAGAAATGAAAATGGCTAAGGTTCCATTTGTTTCTTCAGAAAATGTAGTCAGGTTATGGAACAGAACACCACTGCTTTTAAAAAATAAAACGGGGGCTCCTGGGTGGCTCTGTCAGTTGGGTATCTGCCTTCCATTCATGTCCTGATTCCAGGACTCTGGGATAGAGCCCCGCATCAGATTCCTGCTCAGGGGGGGACCCTGCTTCTCCCTCTCCCTCTGCTCCTTCCCCTGCTTGTGCCCTCTCTTTCTCTCAAATAAATAAGTGAAATCTTAAAAAATAAAATAAAACAAAAAATAAGAATGTTTACTCTTTCTCTTAATTTGTAGAAGTGTCATGGAAAAAAACACAAAAAGAAAATATTCAAAATGATTGATGTCAGTTCAGTAAATGCATACTTTTAAGAATAAATGCATACTTTAAAAAATCTTATAGCAGCCATTTTTAAATTTCTCATGAGTTTCAGAGTCACTAACTTTCTTCATTGGGTGTACTCTTTTATGTTGAAAAGGAAGACAAAAATGAAGTAGTTTTTGAATATTTTCTTACCATTTTTTTCTTACAGATTTAAAATTCTATTGTTGAATCTTAAACATTCTTCTCTAACTGAAACGTGATTACAAATAAATAAGCTACGTTGTCTTTCTGTGAAACCTCAGGAAGCTCCTTCCACTTTTCCATTCTTCACAGAACAAAGTAAACATATTTCAAGTGAAAC
The DNA here is from genome assembly GCA_004024625.1 of Mellivora capensis. NCBI lineage: Eukaryota > Metazoa > Chordata > Mammalia > Carnivora > Mustelidae > Mellivora > Mellivora capensis. The sequence goes on from PISX010021404.1 coordinate 11,454, forward strand.
CCTCAATGAAAGCCTTTTAATGATTTTCAAGAAAATAGATGGTTTCACAGGCAACTCTCTGTGGCTCTTTTAAAACCAATCACCTCATAAGAGGCTAACTTCAAAGGAAGCATCATATCAAGAGGATTTAAAAGAAACCAACAGGAGTAGTTTCTTTAAGTACACATTAAAAAGATAATACAATATGAGGTGCTTTTTTTTTTTTAAGATTTTATTTTTAAGTAATCTTTATACCCAACATGGGTCTCAAATATACAACTCTGAGATGAAGGTTCCTACGCTTCACTGACTGAGCACCAGGAACCCCCAGAGTACTCTTATTTGAAGAAATGGGTTCACCTTTTGTTCTTCCCCTCAGAAAATTAATTAGAAAGGATTAACCAGGAAAACTGAAAAGGTTGCCTGCTCTCTCTTTTGTCTTCCCCTCCTCCCCTCAACCTCAAGCCTCTCTGAATGTGTTTACTTGAAATCAGGATTTTTGGATTGAGTTTTAAAACCAAAGAAGTCAGAATAATTTCCCTTGGTATGCAGAAGAACAGAAATGAACTGTTTGCAGAAATGTTTTTTAAAGTTCATAATAAAGTTGAATAGTGACTGTAATGTTGATTTGCCTGGTTTACACAAATATTTAAGAGAGGAAAATGCATACCAAAAAATTTCCACTGCCCTTCAAGATCCTTCCAGCTGGACTAAGAATCAAATTGACATGAGACAGGTTAACAGGAGAAAATCAGATTTAGTTTCCTATGTACTGTGTAGTTTCCTACCGGGAATCCACATAGACACATTCCCAACACATGCAACTTGAGGCTTATGCTGAGCTAAGGAGAGGGTGAGGGGCCTGAGGATAGGAAGGGGAGGAAGACTACTGCTCAGAAGGTAGAGGAGATGTTTGGAAACAAAGGTTGCCCTGTCAGGGAGATTTTTCCTTAGTGAAAGAGATCTCTGTTAATTGCTCTCTTCCTGGTACAGGCTCTCTTTTCCAGTTAACTCAAAAAATCTTTATGCCAAATGGTCCATCTTGGGACAGTCTGTCCTTGGCCCCTACACACAAATCAGAGATGGGTACAGAAATATATATACATATATGATACATATATATGTTCTCTCTCCACTGATATTAAGTCTAGGCTATTAACCTGAGGATTTAGAAAAAAATTAATTTGTTCCCAGAAGGGTTGAGCAACTTTGAAAAACCTATTGAACAACCCTCTACCCTCTTCATTAATTTGGAGTTTAGTTTCCCTGGGATGTTCAAAGGAGTATTTTCCTTTGTATTAGATATACTCACAGGACTTACCAAGGAAATTAGTAATGTAAAATGAGTTCCTGGGAGAATCTTTAAAATACTGAGGCAAAACACTTAAGGCACCAGTTGAGTAGCTTTCCATACTGACAAACTAACTGATAATTACAAAAAATTTCTTCAGTTCTCTAAAGCATCTAACCAAAGAATCTTGACCAGGCAACATACTGTTAATTTCTTTACAGTCATTACTTGAATTTGGAAAAATAAAAGTACATTCAAAAAAAAAAAAAAAAAATCCTTCCAGGGGTACCTGGGGGCCTGGGTGGCTCAGTTGGTTAAGTGTCTGCCTAGGCTCAGGTGACCTTGGATTGATCCCAGCAGTAGGCTCTGTGCTCAGCAGGAAGTCTGATTGTCCATCCACTCCTCCCCCTGCTTGTGTGAGTGCGTGCTCTCGCGCGCTCTCTCTCTCTCTCTCTCTCTCTCTCGCTCTCGCTCTCTCTCTCAAATAAATAAATAAAATCTTTTCAACAAATGAAAATATGGGGGTGAATAGGAGAAAACCGCTAACCTATTTGAAAGTGGTTGCCTTTGGAGAGGGGACTGAAAGGTGGGGTGTGGAGAAGGGAGATACTGCTTTTCATTCTATTTTGTCATATTTTTGATATTTAAAAAAAAACACTGTGCACATGTTAATTTAATAGAAATCAAGGAGCACACACTTCCCAGAAGGTGTGGGGTGGGGGCACTACAGGGCTCTGATTTGTTTTTGCTTGGGGTCCTGAATTTATAGCTCTTTATTTCTAAATGAATACTTTGTTGTTCACTGTAATTGAAATTAATGCAACTTCCAGTACTACTTTGAGGTCCCTGGAGAGTTTATAAGTGAAGATTAGAGAGAACTCTTCTTTTATATTTAAAAACTAACTAAGGAAGGGGGGCACGTGGGTGCCTCAGTGGGTTAAGCATCTGCCTTTGGCTTAGGTCATGTTCTCATGGTCTTGGGATTGAGTCCTGCATCCTCAGCGCTGAGCCTGCTTCTCCCTCTGCCCACTCCCCACTTGTGCTCTATTTCTCTCTCTCTGACAAATAGATTAATAAATAAAGTCTTTAAAAATAATTTAAAAATTCATTTAAAAATTATTTTAAAATAATTAAAAATAAAAACTAACACAGGGAGATTAAACCATAAGAGGCTCTTAAGCATAGGAAACAAACTGAGGGTTGTTTCCTATGGAGGGGAGGGGTTTGGGGGATGGGGTAACTGGGTGATACACATTAAGGAGAGCACGTGATGTAATAAGCACTGGATATTATATAAGACTGATGAATCACTGACCTCTACCTCTGAAACCAATAATACACTAATTGAATTTAAATAAAAATAAATTTTAAAAAATACTAAGAAAACCCCCAAAATTAACAGAGTGCACCACTAGGGTTTGTTTTTTTTTTTCCCCAAAGTTGAGAAAATTTAAGGGAATTGGAATAATTAATGTTATTTGTTTTTAAGCCATTATTTGAACTGGACGTTAAACTTATAATGAAGTTTTGTGGCTGTCTATGACTAGCTTTTTTCTTTAATAATATGTGTATACCACTGTTTTCAGTTCAGTGAGTGGTGTTTTAAAACTCAGCATTGACTTCTATTTCCTAAAAAAGAAAAACCAAAAAAAGCACTTCAAATTCAGGAGGAAAAAAAAGCAAATTATAACTGGTTATTTTTAATGTGTCATATATACATATCTAATTATATGGCATAAAAGGAGCTAATTTAGTTAGTTTAAGAAAATTTTTGTGGTTGAAATATTTTACACGGTGTGCCAAGAGCTAGTCTTATTAAAACAGGCTTTTACTACTTTTTCCTGAAAAATCCAAATCAAAAGAGATGGACTGTAAAGGTATCTACATATTAGGAACACCATGTACATCTGTCTTCCTTGGAAAAGTCTTCAGAGCACTTAAAATAAAATTACGGTGCCACTGTTTTATGTTATGTCTGCTGACATTACCTCTATTCTTGTTAACTGAGCACAGATGCAAAAGATGGTACCCACCAGACCTTAAATAGTAACCGCTCAAGCTCAGAGCAAGGCAGGTGGTACAGCTCCACACAAGGCCACATTCTTGTGAGATCTTCTGGGAAGGAGGGGGGAATCAGCTTGCATAGATTATTTCTTATCCTTTAAACTCGTTTATTAATACCAGTCGGGGCTGTTACTTAGTGCTTAAGAAGGCTAGCCCCTGTTCAGCAAGGTCTGTAGGGGTGAGTTGATCTAATCTGTGGAGAGTGTATTATTAGCTTTGGTTTGTAGATGGTAACACTGCGACTAAGGGGTGGCCCAGCCAGTTCTCCGTAGAGTTAAATTTTGCGACTTCCTGACTCTGGAAGCTCAGGCTTCCCCTCTGCTTCTCCATACCTTAGGGCAGGGTTGACAAATCCCTGGGTTATTATTATTATTATTATTGTTATTATTTTATTTTACATATTTATTTGACACAGAGGGAGCGAACAAGCAGGCAGAGTGGCAGGCAGAAGGAGAGAGAGAAGCAGGCTCCCTGCTAAGCAGGGAGTTGGACTCAGGACTCTGATCCCAGGACCCTGGGATCATGACCTGAGCCACCCAGGTGCCCCAAATCCCTGGGTTATTAATTCTTGTGTTAATTCTCTGGGAGGCTGGTATTGATATAGTCACAGAACCCTCCCATGTTGGCATCGCTTTGGCAAAAAGAGCACAGGATTCAGGGCCAGGGGGCCTGATCCTTCTACCAGTTCTGCCTCTATCCCAGAGGTTGCTGGTGAGAATTCTCTGCCTTCTTGAGCCTCAGTTTCTCTAATGGGATAGGAGGCCTAGATCCCAGACTGCTCAAATACAGGTAAATGTCACACCTCCCCTTTCCCAGAAGCTGCCTGGCTCTTCCCACCTGCACAGAAACTCTAGTCTCCCCAGGTGTGAAATGGGGCCAGAGTGGCCTTGGCTTTGGATGAGTCTGGGGCCACCAGGGAGCAGGGTGCTGGTCTGGTCTGCTACTATTTATGTTGTTTTAAATTTTTTTCTATTTTATTATTATTTCCGAATTTTAGAGCCAATTCTCATTACTTTCCGTGGCTCTGAGTAGGTCTTGCTCTCTTACCTTTCTTCCTCTAAACTCTGGCATTTGAGATTCTAGGAAACCCTGCACAGCTCATAAAACCTCAGGACCGGTTCCCATCCGACTTTCCTTCCACTCTGAGCCTGTATTCTGCCCAATAATACACTCCTTGGCCAAAGGCTCTGTCTTGGAAGTGAGTTCATTTAAGGGCAAGACTTGCATGGAGTGCGAGAGGATCAGGCAAGTGAACTCCCCTCCGAATTTTGCTTCTTCAGCTTTGCTGTGAAGCTTTGGGCAAATTGTTTAAGGTATCTGGGCTTCAGTGCCTCATTTCTAAATGGGAACTGTCATGTTTTAAGTAAAAGGGCTTGACGCAAAGTTCGTACTAACAAACTCCTCTTCTTGAAGTGGCTGTGAGGAGAGCAGATTTGTGTAGGGAGAACTAGGGGCGCTATTTTCTGTATGTAACGAGCCATTATTGGGGACCCTTTTTCAAATGAGGTCGGGGAGAAAGGCAGCAGGGATGCAAGCTGAGTCCCTGGGCGGGGATGGAAGCTGGAATATAGATCAATGTCCAGGCAAGCGCGGAAAGGGCTCTCACTGAATCCTCCCAAAGTGCCCTGGCAAAGTCTGGGCCAAACAACCAAGTGCCCATGGATTCAAGGAAACTGGAGAAGAGGGGATTTTCCCTAAAGTCGTTTAGTTTCCCTGGCAGAGGAGGGAGATAAAGGGACTTCAGAAACAGGGTTCCAGGCGAGATCTCAGTGGGCGCGAGGCAGAGAGCCGACCAGCACTCGCTGGCCCCCACGGCGTCGGTTCGGTGCCCGTCACTCAGCAATCAGTTAAGGATCTAAGCTTCCCTGGAGTTGGCCACCAGCTCTCTCTCATCAGAGCGGAGGGTCAGAGGGCCGCCGGACCTCCTCCGAGGGGGCCGAGCGCCGGCTAAGCACGGGGCCGCCGGGCCCGCCCGACGGGGGGCGGACTTCGCAGCCCGGCGCCGCACCGGGAAGTGAGCGCAGCGGCCCGGCCGCCTGACGCCAGCGGAAGTGCGAGCCCCGGACGAGCCTGCTCCGCGGCGGAGCGCCAGGGAAGGGGCGGGAGCGGGGCGGGGCTGCGGGCGGCCGCGGCTCGAGGGGGCGGGCGGGGCCTGGGCGGCGAGGCGGGGTTTGGCGGCGGTTGTTTTCATCCTGGCGGTGGTGCCTGGCTTTCGACTGGGACTGGTCGGCGTGGAGGAGTGAGCTGCTCCAGGAAGGGGCGATCGCGGCTGGAGGTAGCCAGGAGGGCCGGAGCCGAGCGGGCTGCGGGCGATTGAGCCCGTGGTCGTCGGCCGCCGCGATGTCAGCGCAGTGCTGTGCGGGCCAGGTGAGCGCGGGGTGCGCGGGGAGGGGGGCGAAGGGTCGGGCTGCGGGACCGGGAGCCCAGGCACCGCCGACTTCCCTGCGTGCGCGCCGCAGATCCGCAGCTGTGAGTGAGCTGGGGCAGGTGGGTCGTACCGGGCTGACACTGCGCAGTCCGGGTGAGTGCCTCGGGCGAGCGCGGCGCCCAGCCGTCGGGGAAACCCTGTGCGGTGGGCGGCCTGGAAGGGACACGGGGAAGCCCTAGAGGAGACCCCGAGGTCTTCCCGTCAGGTCTTAGGGACTTAGGGCGGGGCAGGCAGGGCTCGGGCGAAGGAACACGACTGTCCCCGGAGAATTTCGCCTCCCCCTCCTGCAGGGCACGAGTGTGTGGTGCTGAACTCCGTAGCCCACCGGCTCTGCACTACCCGACGAGCCCAGAAAAGGACGTGCGTTTGGGCAACGTCTCCTTTCTCTTGCCGCGCGCAAAACTCAGCAGCTTGCACTTGGCATCTTGCAAGCGTAGAGCATTGGCTCTGTGCCTTCGACAACGTCTCGAAACCTTGTTTCCAAACTATGGTGCTCAGGGCCGGTCGCAGGGAAGCCTCAGCCCTGCTTCCTGAGTTTGCGGACGCGACCCCGGCTGGACGCAACCTGGCTGCCTGGGCAGAGCGCGAACCTTACCGTCCCTCCTTTTAACTGAACTTGCCAGTTACAGTCATATATACAGTATCTTAAAACATATATGTCTACTTGGGATAGGCGACTCCTACTGGTGAGTAGCGCATCTGGGCAGAATTACTAGGTTTTAACTCTTTAATGCTAATTTCATGCCTTCCCGCAGAGTAAGAAACAACCAACTAGGTAAAGCCTTACAGATGTGGAGCTTCCTTCTCCCTGTCTTTTCTATTCTGGACAGCATTTCTGTACACAATTTTAATGTTGAGTTTTTGTTTTGTTTTGTTTTTTTTCCAAACGAATCTATCTCCCAGGGCATTCACGTGCTGGATTGTTGTTGCGTTCTAATACACTCACCTTAGGGCAGTCAAGGCCAGCCCGTGTCAGTGATGCAGGGGTTAAACTGTGAGTTTCTGTAAGTGGCCAGTAATGCTGGCAGATAATCCATCACCCTTCCAGTGGCTATGTGAAGTTATCCTGGTTTTTGAGGTCTAATACTGTACTTGGCATGCATTCACATTGGCCTTTTCAGACATGAGGAAATTGAGGTTTTTGTGGGATTTTTTTAGATTTGTATTTTTAAGTAATCTCCCTACACAACCTGGGGTTCATATGCACAACCCTGAGACCAAGAGTCCTGTGGTCCACCCATTGAGCCAGCCAGGCTCCCCTGACAATTGAGGTTTTTACCTTGAGGTGTAATGACTTGCGTTGTCAGGCAAGAAGAGAGAGATGGTGCTTACCACCTTGCCAGGGCTTTTGAGACCAAGTGGATGGGAAAGGCTATTTTCTGAATGTTCTCAAGCTCAAGAAAGAGTTGCAAATCTTTCATTGTTGTTGTTTGAGATGCCTTCCAATTTGATGCCACACTTTCCATTATTTAGTAATTGCAGACATTTAGGAGCATCTGTCCTCCCCTAGTCCCTTGAAAGCCCCTTAAGGCCTTCTGTGACTCCAAGCGGCTAATTTAGGGCTTTGAAAATGATTACTGGCACTCAAGTGGTCTTGTAAAATAATTATTGGTATGGTTGATATTTTGGCAGGATTTAATGACTTGTTTCTAAAATCCCCTCTCTCAGGACTTTGGAAAGAACCAAATCCTGGCCATTCATCACAGGAAAGTTAACTTCTGCTTTCTCTGGGCTGCTTGAGGCAAAAATGTGGTGGGTCTCAAGGCAGTGAGGGGTTGATGACACAGTGATTTCATACGGATGGGGCTGTTAACAAGTGTGCATTAGAAAACCTCATAGCACCATCAGAAGCTAAGTCAATTTTTCTGTTCTACCAATCTTTTGTTTAATTTGAGCACCTATGAACTGTTTTTACTCACAGCATTTCTTTTTATTTTTTATTTTTCGTATTTATTTCTCAGAGAGAGAGGGAGAGAGAGAGCAAGAGCACACAAGCAGGAGGAGAGGCAGGCAAAGGGAGAAGCAGGCTCCCTGCTGAGCAAGGAACGCCATGTGAGACTCTGGGATCATGAAGGCAGACGCTTAACTGACCAAGCCAACCACACCAACCAGTTTCCCAACTCCCCGCACACCAACTGGACTCACAACAATTCAATTCAATTATGACACTACCTGGATTTAGTATCCCACAGGCTTAGTCAGATAAGACTGCCTCTCGCCCCACATTTCAGATGCCAGTCACAAATCTCCTGAGCCTCCCACACCACGGCTGAAGACCATGTCTCTGTTTCTGGTTGTATCATAATGTCACAGCACCTACTATGTGCCAGGAGCTAGAGATAGGGCAGTGAGCCAGGTGGACATCATCTCTGCCCTCCGTGGGCCATCCTGTTGTGGGTGGGGACATCCCATAAGCATGTAAACTGTGAAACGGTCAGTACTAGTACCGTAACCAGACCTGGTGGCCGAGGGGCTTTGGGTAGCTTGCTGGGGAAGACTGTCTGAGAAAATGCTCCCGGATTTGAGACTGATCGGTAAGGAGAGACATCCATGTCAAGGTCTGGGTAAGGAGGCTTTCAGGGTTTTCGAGGAACAGAAGGGAGTCCAGTGTGGCTGGGGTGTCGTCAGTGAAGCAGAGGGGGTAAAGAGGCAGGTGGGGGCAGACGTGGCCAGAGACTGTCAGCCACGGTTGGAGTTGGGGTTTTGTTCCTGTTCCAGTGAGAGCTGTGGTTCGATTTATGCTTCGATCACTCTGGGTGCTGTGAAGACTCAACCGTATCAGGGACTAGAGTGGAGGCAGGGAGAGCAGTCAGAGCTGTTCATTCAGTGAATATGATTTAATTGCCTTCTCCGTGTGCAAGCAGGCTGTAGCACTGAGCAAAAATGCCTCCTGATGGAGCTTAAATCTTGATGATCTGCTGCTGCTGTTAGTCTGAGGAGAGCGTATTTTACCTTAACATAGGCTGTAGTGTTTACAGTGTCCCGTTGTTGGCTTCTGGGCTAATTTTAGAGGTAGAATTGGGCTTCCGTCTGGATAAGAAGTGGGTGTGGGAATGAGAGCGATTCTTGATTTGTCCCCAGCAAGTGGATTGATGACGGTGCCGTTTACTAGGTGAGATAGGCTTGAAGGGAGGAGGACATTTGGGAAGGAAAACCCAATAGTTTTCTTTTGGCTTTGTTATATTTGAGAAGCCTATTATAAATTAAATGGAAAGTGGCAAGTTACCCGTTGGATGATTATTTTATTTATTTGTTTTAAAGATTTTATTTATTTGATATAAAGAGTGAGCAAGAGAGAGAGAACATGAGCAGGGGCAGAGGGAGAGGGAGAAGCAGACTCCCCTTGCTGAACAGGGAGTCCGATGCGGGGCTTGATTCCAGGACCCCAGGATCAAGACCAGAGCCGAAGGCAGACTCTCAACTGACTGAGCCACCCAGGTGCCCCCAGTTGGATGTTTAAATTGAGAGAAGTTTGGGGGGCGCCTGGCAGGCTCAATCGGTAGAGCATGTGACTCTTGACCTTGGGGTTGAGTTCCAACCTCACATTCGGTGTAAAGATTACTTAAAAATAAAATCTTAAAAAACAAGTTAGGAGAAGCTTGAGGTTGGTGATAGAAATTTGGGGGACTTTAAGGACTATTAGGAAAAATGTGTAAGCCATAAGAGAGCTACAGACTCAGGTCTGGGTTTGAATTGGGAAATCTGGACAACCAGGGCTCTTGTGAATGAGTGCATTTTACCTTCGCTCTATTAACCTCAGTTTTCCTCAACTTTAGAATGGGTGGGATAGTACCTCTTGGGGTTATTGTGAGGATAGTATGTGATCTAGACATACGGTCTCTAAAACATGGCTTAGCACAGAGTAAGGAACCCTAAAATCCTTCGTTTGTTATGGGCCAATACCCACCTGTGCCTAGGCATTGCCCAGGTCATCTTATGTTTGTGCTGACTCTAATATGCACTTAGATTTTGCTTATGCTGTTGCTAATGGATGCTAATGGAAGGAGAGATGACAGGAGAGAGTGGCCACTCAACACTTTGTGGGTACCCTGCACTGTGGCAGGTCCCTGAAGACTGGATGATGAAGAAAGCTTCCTTGCTCTCCTGGAACTTAAGGGCTAGTCGGGGGTGGAAATGTGGGGAAAGCCAGCACAGAAAATGACAGTACGCACTCTGTCAGAGGTGAAATGAGTTGTTGAAAAATCCAGACAGAGCTCTCAGGGCAGTTTGAGAATAAAGCTCGACAGGGTTTTCTCCAGGCAAGTGTAAGCATGAATGATAGCAGTAACAATAGCTGAAGTTTGTTTCATGCCCGCACTGTTTCCATCTATGTTATAGCATTCGTTTTTCACAACAGCCTTAAGGGGCGATTAACTGGCCTCCTTTTGCAGGGGAGGCAACAGCAGAACAGAGAAATAAATGAACTTGACTGATATTACATGGTGGTGGAGCCAGGCCTTGAACACTGGCCCACTTAAGTTGGGGCTTTTAACTACAAGATTGCCATTCTTTAATATTCTGATAATGAATAAATAATTGGTAACAGTTGCTCCTTATCTTGGGGTATCATGGGGCTCAGGCAGTTTTGAATACCCAGCTACTGGACTGTTTTGATAGATATTTGTAGTTGCTAGTGGCTGTGGGTGGGTAAGGTTTAGTTTCTTCCAGACAAAATTCTGCCGCACATGCGGTCATGTATTGGCAGGCAGGTACAGAACAATCACGCAGCCTGATCTGAGCTTCATCTGGTCTCAGCTTTTGGCCCTTCTTGGGGGGCATTGACATGGAACTTGCATGTTCCCTGTATCACCAGGCACAGCTGTTGTCTAGTGCGCAGGGCCCTAGGCCCCCAAGCCAGCATGACCGCATGGATGGGTCCTGGCCATGGTGCCATTCCTGGGGTGCACATTCACTCTCCAGTGGTGGTCGAGCCAGTTCGTGTAAGGGCAGGAATGCCCTGGCCAGGTTATTTCCAGCCAGATTGTATTAATCATTGAGATTCTTAATGAAAATGAAAGCCCATTTCTAATGTCTGTTACCTTGGTTAACGAAATCACGAATGCCACCAGGAACCATCCATGGTCAAAGACACATAAAGCTAGATGTTAAAGCTGTGGAAACCTTTTATTCCATAGCCACTTACAGTAGGGAAAAGAGCTGAGCTCTGTTGCCATTTGTCCAGAGTTTTCAGGGGGGAATGAGGGAGTAGGGAGGAGTGAGTGGGGCCAAGTAGAGTTAGGGAAGTGAAACGTTAGAGGAGTTGGTGAGTGTATTTGTGACTAGGCCAGTTGTGTCTGTTATTTGGCAAGTTAAGATTGTCCTTCCACTGAGACTGGGGAGACACGTCCTGTCCTTCCTGATGATTATATTTCCAAAGATGGCATGTGGGTCCTTGAGAAAGACACTCCAGAGTTGTAGGAAATACATATACATCTCAAAGGGACAAGGATTCAGAGTTGTAAGCCCTCTTTGGTCAGTGCTCTAAGAAAGGGAGGCCAGGGCCTATCTTAGGTGTTGGCTAGGACAGTTCATTTCTTTTGAGAGCCCTGAGCTTCTCCTGACTCAGAACGGAAAGGCCAAAGGCATTTGGGTCATCCTAGGGATGCAGCCTTAGACTGCCGGAAGCCCTCTTGCAGTTCGGTCATTGTCTGTTGTGCAGGGGTTTGTGCAGAGTTGCTTTGTGTTGAGATTTCGAGGGAGTTTTCACCATTTCTCACCATGACTATGCTGGTTAACAGAACCTGGGTTCATCGGAGGTGCAGGTCATCAAAGCCCATGCAGGAGACTTAAGAGTGTGGCCTCTGAGGAAGTGTTAGCTGCATGGGTGTTCCTCATCAGGGCATCTCGTTACCCCCAGACTGGAGCTTAAAACACATGCGCACACAGAGTCTATGAAAACTCGTACAAAAAGTAAGTAAGCTCAAGAAGCATTTCCTTAGTAATGATCTTCCCCTTGCTTTGAGAGTTTTCTCTGAACATGCCCACACCACCCACTATGTGGTCATCTGATGGACAGGAATTCTTTCCTGGTTACTGCATGTATGGGCTTCCTCTCTCCCCCTAGACAGAGCTCATACTATGACCTCACTGAACTCCCTGTTGAATGCTTTTGGTTACAAAACTTTTTCTTCCTACAGCTCTTTGTTTATAGTGATTGGAAATTTAGGTCCTCATTATATCATGTGATGCTTCCACCCTTGGAAGGGATCCAGGCATGAAAGTTCATTTCTATTCATGACTGGTGTGTTTTTGAACTTTGCAGGGGTGTATTTGTGCAACACAGGGGAAAAAACATCACACTTACCACCCAGAGAACCACATTTTGGTATTGTAAAGTCCAGCCACCCATATTTAGTATATATGATTTTACTTTGCAAAATTAGGATTATGCTGTAGCTGCTGTATTTGTCCTGTTCTTTTTGTGGAATTACTGGGTGATCAAGGAAGTTTTTGTTTGTTTGTTTGTTTGTTTGTTTAACTAATCTCTACTCCCAACATGGGGCTCAAACTCATAACCCCAAGATCAAGAATTGCAGGTTCTACTGACTGAGTCAGCCAGGTGCCCCTTGTTCAGGGAAGTTTTTAACAGACAAAAGCCACTCCTTTGTAGCCATTAATATTTTCTGGGCTGACATTCAGGTGTAGGTATTCTTGTGCCTTCAAACATGATGAATTCTCCAGAGGTGTTAAATAAAGGTGAATGAGTGAAAGTTAGTTAATAAGCCTAGGTGTTAATAGGTTTGGGTGTTTTTCTATTTCTAAAAGACCAAAAAAATAATGAAGAAAATCTGAATTACACCCTCTTTTGATGCCATCATCGACGATATATTTCAGTCATTTCTAACATTTTCTTTAACTTTGATCTTTTCCCTTACCTTTATTTATGTAGATACTACCTATCTAGATGGTGTCTGAGTCATTATTTTCCTGTTGTATGAAGGTGCTCATCGCTGTTTCAGTTATATGAAGTTTAAGTCCTGTCCTCACTAGTATCAGCACTTTTATTTTTCTGTTCATTTTTGTAAAATGCAGGCAGAGTGCACTCAAGTGCCCACATAGTCACTCTCCCACACTGACAAAGGTGGTGATTGGCTGATGTTGACCTGTAGGCTTATATGCCTCACTGGTGAGCTAATACAGAAGTGTTTAGAGATGTTGTGTAGTTAGGCAGGTTTAGGTTGTTGGGGAGATAAGTCTGTCACATAGCTTATGCAGTAAATAGAGTGAAAGTGGCCATGTTGGTTGGAGAGTTAGCGTGAGGGTTCACTCAGATTTGTTTTCTTGGGCTGCTTTATAGCTGACTTGGGCGAGCTGACAAATAGCTTTGGGCTGCGTGGGATGCCTTGGCTGGGAGGGCTGAAGAGGGCCGACCTGTGGGAAGTGGAAGGCAGCCTCAGACTGTGTCTGCTAATGAGATCATCTCTTCCCCATGGCTTGATTCTGCCTGGTTTTCTGTGTAAATATCACCTATAGGCTTCCCACAGCTATTCAAGATCTGGAAGTGAGTCAAGTATGAGACTTGGAAGCTGACCTTTCAGTGTCCCCAGTGTTTCAGTGTGAACTGCAAGGGTAGAACAGTGAGGACAGTGTTGTCTACTTACATTTCAGTTCATCTATGATAATCTGACCTCAAAAAGGAAGTCTTTGGAGTGGCGGGAGGGCTCTGTCGGTTGAGCGTCCGAGTCTTGATCTCAGCTCATCCGCACTGGGTGTGGAGCCTGCCCAAAAATAAATAAATAAATAAATAAAATAGTAAAGTAAAATAAAATAAATAAAATAGTAAAGTAAAATTAAAATAAAATAATAAAAGGAAGTCCTTATGTAAGATGGTATGCAGAACTAGCCACTGACGCAGTTCCATTTTATCTCTTGAATTGTTTTCAGTACCTGTAATTTTAACTATAACATAACTATGGTTCAAGAAAAAAATCCAACTGAGTAAATTCTAAAGATCTAATTGACTTTATTAAATGATTCATGAATCCAGCAGCATCCCATCTAGCAAGCAGAATGGTTTTTAAAGGTGGAGAGGGAGGGGCATCTGGGTGGCTCAGTTAGTTAAGCATCTGCCTTGGGCTCAGGTCATGATCCCAGCTGGGATGAGTCCTGGGTCAGCCCCCTGCTCCTCCGGAAGCCTGCCTCTCCCTCTGCCTGCCATCCCCCCTCCCCCGCCCCTGCTTGTGTGCATGCTCTCTCTCTGTTAAATAAATAGATAAAATCTTTTTAAAAATGTAAAAAATTAAAAATAAAGATAGAGGGTGGAAAAGGAATAGTTTTTAAAGGGTGAAGGGTAGAACAAAGGAAATTATTAGCAAAGAATTAATTGTTTTAGGCAGGTCACCCTCTTAAGGGGAGGAGAATGGATGTATCTATAAATTTCCCAGTGCTCACCAGGATATTTCCATGTCAGCTGGTTAAAGGTTACATCTTTGGAGGGTGGAAACTGCGGTTTGGTTGGGTACTGATTTGCGGTCTTAACCTAAGTGACACTATTTTGGGTATATTTTCTTTTTAACACTGTAGAGATCCTGTGTTCTGGGCATCACGTCAAGCAGCACTGTTAGTAAAGTTTCGTTACATTTTGTCATTGTCAGTTGAATTTAGGGTTGAGACAGGATCCTGAGAGCAATATTGATCAAGTCATTGATCTGTGATTATATTTAATGATCAGGTTTTCCAAGTAGTCTAAAGTGAACCTTTGCAAGATTTTTGAACACAGTGTGGGAGTCAGTGTAGTGTGTGTGTAAGGAAATTCAAATAGTGGATTGATTTGATTACATAAAACATCTGTTTGAATTTTAAAGGAAACGGGATTTTACTTTGGCTTTTCTTCTGTAGTTTGCTATCTGAGATTAAAGCTGAGCTGATGTTTAAGGAAAGCAGCTGTTATGGAAAAAGTTATAGTGAATTTTTTAGCACAGATTAAATTTTGAAACAACTTGTAGGTCAGAAGTAAGGTTGCAGCATACAGTGATTAAACAGCATTTTCTCCCCTCATGAAAACTGTCTAGTCAAAACAAAAATAGGAAAAACACATGCACACCCAACCCCTTAAGTCTTATTTATGCAGAGATAAGTAGGAGAGCTGGAAAATCAGACTTCTGTTTAAGTATTGTCTTTATAAACGGGCCAACCACACTTTGAAACAAAGCCCATGAGGTCTTCATAGGATTTATTTTCCAGTTTTTTGTTCTTGCATTATATCTCAGTAATTTCACAGAGGGCTCAGTCTCCTAATGCTCTGATCCTTAGTGTATGTGTGGTTCACCAAAACAAGGAAGAATTGAGTCTTTTGTTGTTGACTCCATGCTCACTGAACTCCTCCAGTGGTATTCTCAGAAACAATGGCCGTATTTTGTAACCAGAGTAATGAAAATGTCTCTGTAATAGGATTCTTTATCAGTATGAATTTTCTTCGGCTTTGGGAGCATTATTCCTGTTAAATAACAAAAGATTCAACCAAGTAAATTTTAAAGACCTAATTGGCTTTACTAATCGATTCATGAATTGGGCAGCATTCCAACTAGAAAGTAGAAGGGAACTTCAAAGGTCTACAGAAAGGAAGGGTTTTCTTTTCCTTTTTTTTTTTTTAAAGATTTATTTATTTTAGAGGGAGAGAGAGAGAGTGAGAGAGAGAGCAAGAACATAAGGGGGAGGGGCAGAGGGAGAGCATCTCAAGCAGTCTCCACGCCCAGCGCTGAGCTCACTTGGGACTCAATTCCACATCCTTGAGACCATGATCTGAGCAGAAACCAGAGTTGGGTATGCAACCAACTACACTTCCCAGGTTCCCCAACAGGGAAGGGTTTTCAAAAGTAGGAGGGAGGGACGCCTGGGTGGCTCAGTTGGTTGGACGACTGCCTTCAGCTCAGGTCATGATCCCGGAGACCCGGGATCGAGTCCCGCATCAGGCTCCCAGCTCCACGGGGAGTCTGCTTCTCCCTCTGACCTTCTCCTCGCTCATGCTCTCTCACTGCCTCTCTCTCAAATAAAGAAATAAAATCTTTAAAAAAAAAAAACAAAAACAAAAAAACAAAAGTAGGAGGGAGAGGGAAAAAGGAAATAATCGGTACAGAATCCATTGTTTTAGGCAAGGTTGCCTTCCTAAGGGGAGCAGAAGGGGAAGGAGTCATCAGTAAACTTCATAGTGCTGACCAGGAAATTCCATGTTGACTGGTTAAAAGTTACATTTTCAGGGGGTGAAACTGCAGTTCACTTCACCCAAGTGACACCATTTTGGGCCTGTGGTTTTCTTTTTAACATTCCTAAGGATACTGATGTCTTCTCTGCTGTTTGGGGAAAAAAAGGAAAAAGAAAAAGCTTACTACAACTAAAGCAATATGTCAGTCGGTAAATAATCACTGGGTACCTGGAAAAATATAGTTCAAGGCGTTAACTAGTCCTACTTTTATGCTTGGGAGCAACTAGTGAATTGATGCTAAATTTTCTTTTTCTTTTCTTTTTTTTTTTTTTTAAAGATTATTTATTTATTTATTTGAATGAGAGAGATAGAGAAAGAGATCACAAGTAGGCAGGGAGGCAGGGGGAAGCAGGCAAGCAGGCTCCCTGCCGAGCAGAGAGCCCAATGCCAGGCTCAATCCCAGGACCCTGAGATCATGACCCGAGCTGAAGGCAGAGGCTTAACCCACTGAGCCACCCATGTGCCCCTGATGCTGGATTTTCTTCGTATAAGATCTCTCCTGGGCAGAACTTCTTCAGAGACCTGGATCGAGGCTGGTGTATCTCAGCTTCCGAGTTATGCCTGTGAAAGGGGAGGAAGCAGCGGGTTCACTGGGGGAGACACTTCCTTAGGAGTAAATGAACCAGCCCCAGGGGAGCAGGTGGGGGAGTTGTGCAGGTGGTTTCTGTGCAGCCCTGCGGTTATACAGTGTTTCATCTGGGAGGGTTCTTATCATTTTTTAGCTTCTCAAAGGAATTTTATGACCTCAAAAAGACCTAATGTAGATTGATAAGGGGAAGACCCAACAGTGGAGACATCTCCATTTAAAAGTCAGGCTTTCGGGGTGCCTGATTGCGTCAGTCAGTGGAACCAGTGACACTTGATCTCCAGGTTGTAAATTCTATCCCCACGCTGGTTGTAGAGATTACATAAAAATAAAATCTGAAGGCAAAACAAAACAAAAAAACCAAACCCAAAACTTTAAAAGGAAGACATTCCTGTAGCAAACATAGAAAGAGAATAAAGCGATGGAGGGTACAGCCTGCCTGGAGAGGAAAGAGCCTGGGGGTTTGGGGTGGGAGATTTGGCTTTGTCAGATGATACCCTACACCCTAGAGGTTTGCAAGGGAGAGTCCTCGATGCCTGGGGGTTTTGGCAGCCCTGGTTTCCAAGGAGGAGCAGCTATGGCACTGTGGGTTAGAGACTACTAGGGAGCTAAGGAACTGAAGCCGGGAAGGGGAGGTAATGCGGTTTTGTTTTGTTTTTTTTAAGATTTTATTTATTTATTTGACAGAGAGAGAGAGGGAGAGAGAGAGATCACAAGTAGGCAGAGATGCAGGCAGAGGGAGGGGAAGCAGGCTCCCTGCGGAGCAGAGAGCCTGATGCGGATCTTGATCCCAGGACCTTGGGACCATGACCTGAGCCGAAGGCAGAGGCTTTAACCCACTGAGCCACCCAGGCTCCCCGAGGTAATGCATTTTTAAGACCTGTGGCAGTAGAGGGGAGGTTAGTAGCTAGATGTGGGAGATACCGGGTTTTAGTGGAATGTTTTCAAAATACAAATGTTCAAAAAACATTTGAACAAATGTTCAAAAAACAAAATTCAGCTGAGTAAAATTGAAGATCTTATTGGCCTTATTAAACAATTCATGAATTGGGGCCGCCTAGTGGGGTCAGTCAGTGGAGCATACAACACTTGATCTCAGGGTTGTGGGTTCAGACCCCCACATTGGGTGTAGAGATTATTTAAAAATTAAAAAAAAATTGGGGGAGGGTAAATAACCCAATTCATGAATTGGGCAGCATCCCATCTAGCAAATAGAGAGGAGCTTCAAGAAGTTTTAGGAAATGGGAGGTTTTTATAGGAAGGAGAGTGGGGCTAGGACGTTATTAGCAAAAAAAAAAAAAAAAAAAAAAAAGGATTGTTTTAAGCAAGGTCGCTTTCCCTTGGTGGGAAGAGCAGAGGTGGCGGGGGGGGGGGGGGTGTCTTTTTTTTTTTTTTTAAGATTTTATTTGTTTATTTGTCAGAGAGAGCACAAGCAGGGTGAGTGGCAGGCAGAGGGTGAAGCAGGCTCCCCACCAAGCAGGGAGCCCGGTGCAGGACACGATCCCGGGATCCTGGGATCGTCACCTGAGCCAAAGATGGACGTTTAACTGACTGAGCCACCGAGGCATCCCAAGAAAGGGGTCTTAACAGGCAGATTTCCTCATATTCCTTTGTGGGGGTGGAGAAGGGCCCATATGACAGATGATCTCATTGGTGCTGACTGCAAAATTCTTGACTGACTTGTTAAGACTATATTTCTTGGAAGGAGGTTGAGGGTGGGGAGGACGTCACTTATGTTAGGTATCAAGCCCTAGTTTGGTTTCTTGGCCTGGCATCCATGACTCCTCTGTGGGCCTGTGGTTGATTTTAGAGGGAGATCTGAACAGGTTGCCCTCGTGATGGAGGAGCGGGTTACAACCTGAACAGTTCTGGGGCTGGCCCTTGGTATGCGTAGTGAAGAAACTTGGACAGTTCCTTTCCCCAGACTGCAGGATGCTGAAGTTCATTTACTCTAAGTTCTGGAAACTGCCAATATTTAGTCTGAAGGTAGCCTCCATCCCCTTGATTTTTCTCTTCTTCCTTTACCCCCTTTCGCCTTTGTTTTTCTTGTTTAAATTTGTTTGACCCATTGAGATTTTATTCTTTGGAAAATCCTCAAATCTAGTTCTGGAAAGATTAGGTTTTGTGGTTGGGATGATTTTTGAGGCAGATCATGGAATCAGAGAAACTTCTGGAAGAGACTTTAAAAGGCACCCCTTTTTAAATTCCTTACCTGAAGCTTAGATGTCTTTTTTTTTCCCCCTAAGATTTTATTTATTTGTCAGAGAGAGAGAGAGTATAAGCAGAGGGAGCAGCAGGCAGAGGGAGAAGCAGGCTCCCCACTGAGCAGGAGCCCCATGTGGGACTCAATCCCAGGACCCTGGGATCATGATCATGACCCAAGCCGAATAAAGGTAAATGCTTAACTGACTGAGCCACGCAGGCATCCCAAAAGCTTAGATGTCTTTTTTTTAAATGTCCCTTCTAAGTGTACCTTAGAAACCTCTCTGGTGTTGGGGGCTCAGTACTGTTAACAGTTCTTAAGCTTTCTGAGCCTTGGTTTCTTTGTTCATCAAATGGAGGAAATTTGTGTCTTGCTTCCCTTATATAATTGCTGAAAAGGATCCTAACTAGACATCCTTGACTCTGTTCTCTGTGAAGTGGTGATGCAAGGGTGTCCTTTACAATGCAAGAAACTAAGATCATTTTAAGCAGAAGGGGATTTAATGTGGGGAATTAGGTGTTTAAGAAATAAAAGAAGTAGAGGAGCAAGAATCAGGGACCAGCCTTTAAGCTGTTGGACTTGAGAACATAGTACAATAGCTGTGTTCCAGAAGTCTGGAAGCTGAAGCTGCTGTCACCACTGTGACTGCTTCTTGAAACCCACGAAGCTGGTGGCTCAACAGAGGACCTCCGAGTCTAGCCGAGGCAACTGCCTCTCCTGTCCTGGGACCTTGCTTGACCACAGATACCACGGCAGGAGAGAGGCCCCTGTTTGGTTTTCCTTCCAGTTGTGAGTGTTACCACCTGTCAGGCCTCGAACAGCAAAGGAGTCTGAGAAATGTGGTTTTACTTTCCGGATTCTGCAGTACTGGAAGACCTGAAAGAGAAGGTAGGAATGAATGGAGGCTGAGTGAGGCAGTCCATGTGGAGTGCATGGTGGGAGGAACTAGTGTGATCAACTCTACCCCAGGGAGCACTGCTTCCCACTCATCGTGGTTGGATCAAAGAACAGACGACACCCTCTGAAGTGAGACCGGAGTGTCGGAGGGAATGCCTTAGAGGCAGGAAGGTGGATATGTGTGTTGGATAAATAGGTTTTCCTCCCTCTAGTCCTTTCATTGCATTGCACGGTCATCTCTTTCACACCACCAGCAGGTTGAGCCTTCTACTAAAGTATGGTTGTAATCTTGTCATCCCCTGCTTGATTTTTCCAATCCTGATTGGGGTTAATGCAGTGGATTTTCTTTTTCTTTTTTTTAAAGATTTTATTTATTTGACAGAAATCACAAGTAGGCAGAGAGGCAGGCAGAGAGAGAGGAGGAAGCAGGCTCCTTGCGGAGCAGAGAGCCCTATGCGGGGCTCGATCCCAGGACCCCGGGATCATGACCTGAGCCAAAGGCAGAGGCTTTAACCCACTGAGCCACCCAGGCGCCCCAATGCAGTGGATTTTCTAAATGTGGGTCCTTTGTAGAAATCTGTTACTTAGAATATGTTAATCTTGATATGACTAGCAATATTGTGGATATGAGCAATTTGTGTTTTTTATTTTTTTATCTTTTTAAAAGGTTTATTTGTTTATTTGAGAGAGCGAGGCTGAGAGAGGTCACAGAGAGAGAGGAAAAGGGGGCAGCTGACTCTCTGCTAAGCAGGGAGCCAGATGCAGGGCTTGATCCCAGGACTCTGGGATCATGACTGGAGCCGAAGGCAGGCACTTAACTGACTGAGCCATCCAGGGACCCTCTTTATTCTTTTTTTAATGACTTCACCTACGAGTTTATCAATTTTATTATTAAACTTAGGAAAGATGCTTGCCTGGTTGGCTCAGTTGGTTAGGCGTCCGACTCTTGACTTTGGCTTAGGTCGTGATCTCAGGGTGGTGAGATCGAGCCTGATGTCAGTCTCTGTGCTGGATGTGGAACCTGATTTGAGATTCTCTTTCTGTCTCTCTCTCTCCCTCTAAAAGAACCCAACCCTAAACAAAACAGAAAAACACCTTGTAAAAGAAATAATTATTTTCATTGTCATTTGTTTTCTATTTTATTGATTTCTGCTCTTTATTTCTGTCTTAATCATTACCTTGAGTTTAATCTGCCCTTTGGTTGATTTTTTTTAAGGCAGAAGCTTAGACCATTATTTTAAAACTCTCGTTTTTCTTGAAAATAAGTATTTAAAGCCATAATTTACATCCCACATATTTTGATGTTTTTTTTTTTTATTATTCTGTTTAAAGTATTTTCTAATTTCTCTTACGATTTATTCTTTGACCTATGGGTTATTTAGAAGTTTTCCAATATTTGAGGATATTTCAGGAGTATTTTTGCTATTGATTTCATATTTACTTTTGTGGAGATCAAAGAGCATATTCCGTACATATTAAGTCCTTTTAAAGCTGTTGTTTTATGGCCCAGAAATGATACATCTTGGTGACTACCCCATGTACTCTTGAAAAGAGCAGATTCTGCCATTATTGCCCATAGTGTTCAAGTTGATTGCTCGTGTTGCTCACATCTCCTGTACTGATTTTTTTAGTGTTGGTGGTGGTGTGGATGGGGATAATCTAATTCCATGAATTACTGGGAGAAGGGTATTTTCTAAAATGATTGTGTTTTTGTCTCTCCCATTAGTTCTGTCATTTTTTTGCCTACTATATTTTGAAGCTGGATTAGGTGTACACACATTTAAGATTGTTTTATTTCCTTAAGGAGTTGACCCTTTTTTTTTTTTAAGTTTTATGTAATTATTTTAGAGAAAGGGCGTGTGTGCGTGGGCGTGCTCACACACTCAAGTGGGGGAGGGGCAGAGAAGAGTGAGACTCTCAAACAGATACCCTGCTGGGCGAGGAGTTGGAGTCCGTGGAGGGCTCTATCCAAGGACCCTGAGATCATGATCTGACCCCAAATCAAGAATCGATGCTAACTGACTGAGACACTCCGGGCCCCTGAGTGGATCCTTTAATAAAATGATCTCTTTTATCTCTGAAAATGCTCTTTATCTTCAAGTCTTTGTCTGATCTCTAAAAGGCCATATGGTGCTTTTAACTTTCAACCCATTTGTGTCTTTTGTCTTTTTTTTTTTTTTTTTTTTTTTTTAAAGTAAGCTCTGTGCTGTATGGGGCTTGAATTCACAAAGCTCAAGATCAAGAGTCACATGCTCTACTAACTGAGCCACCCAGGCACCCAGGGTTCTATAGTAATCTGTATACCCAACGTGGGGCTTAAAATTACAACCTTGAGATCAAGAGTCTCATGTTCTACCAACTGAGCCAGCCAGGTGCCCCAGTATATTTCTTTAAAAAAATTCCCCAAACTAGAACCCTCCTACACTGTTGGTGGGAATGCAAGCTGGTGCAACTGCTCTGGAAAACAGCGTGGAGGTTCCTCAAAAAGTTGAAAATAGAACTACCCTATGACCCAGCAATTGCACTACTGGGTATTTACCCTAAAGATACAAACGTAGTGATCCGAAGGGGCACGTGCACCCGAATGTTTATAGCAGCAATGTCTACAAT
>PISX010021405.1:0-33748 GCA_004024625.1 Mellivora capensis
AACTTGTTAATGGATGACAGGCTCCTAAGCCTTAGTGTTTGTCAGTAAAACTGCTTCCTATTCTTGTCCTTTGTATACTCAGGGATATAGCTACTCTATTAAATTATTCAATCATTTTGCTGAAAACTTGGAGAGTCTATTTGTTACAGAACATAATAAAAATGTAAAGCCATTGCCATTAATAAATAACATAACATACGTGTCTGTTTCCTAGCAGCAAGCAGACTTTAAGTGAGTATTCATGTTGTTCAAGATTAAGTAAATCACCACAGACAAGGAAAATTACGCCATAGCTTATGTGATCAGATCAAAACAACAGTCATTTTCTCCACCAGTGATTCCTATTAAATGAATTGTATGCTAACAGTTTCCAATAATGAGTTGGGTTTAATAAATTATGTACTCTTCATAACTTTTTAATGTACATTCTTCCAAGACTGGCCTGTCCCCAGAAGGGAATTTATCAAACAGCTTCTGCACATCAGAAATAAAAGCAAAATGAATGAAATTGGAGTGGCTGAAGCATAACTAGTGGTAATGGGATTGGTTTTGCTTCACTTTCTCTGTCACCCACCAGACATGAAAAATCTCCCACGGGTAGTTCAGTGTTATCTTTTCTCCCTGTTTTCCCCATAAGTATCAGATATTGGCTACAGACAACAACAGGATACTATTTGTGATTGATCTGTGTATTGCTCTGTCGCACCAAAAACTTTATTTCTAAAATACGGTATGTAAAATGAGGCTGCTGAGAATATCCAAACACAAACACACACACACATGCATACACACACTCCCTAAATATGTAGAAGAAACCATAGCTTATTCAACAATTCCTTTTAATCTTGAATCTTCATAGTGTAGTAAAGGAACATTAAAAGTAAGACAAATCAAAAGTGATACTAAAGATACTTTTTAGGTTTTGACAAACCATCCAGAGAAATAAGCTCCTATGACTAGGATTCACTGACTAATTAAACATAATATTCACTTTTGCATTCTAAACCAAATTTTGAAAGTCACTCTTTTTTATTATCTACCTTATCAAATCCTCAGTCTGACTGAATAGATTTCTTTCTATTCAAAATTAAACTTGATCTTTGGGAAGATACTGTATATTAACCCCATCCACTTTGTATCACTTTCCAGTATGTAGACAGGCTATCCCTAATTTTAACTGGAGTAGGAAGAAGAAATCTTTGTGGACTATATATGAGTGGAAAATTTATCTTTCAAAGCAGGATCCTTTTTTTTTTCTTTAAGTAAGCTCTACTGCCCAGTGTGGGGCTTGAATTCATGACCCTGTGATCAAAAGTTGCATACTCCACTACCTGAGCCAGCCAGGCACTCCCATCAAAGCATGGCATGATACTCTTAAGGTAGAGCACTTTTTAGTTGATTAGGTGATACAGCAGATGATTTTTGTGTTTACTACCTCACATGATTAAGCCAACACCGATTTTTTAAAAATTTGTTAATCATATAATTGTTAAAGAAAAATGAGAAATAATATAATGTGTATGCCAGACCTATTTCCTCTTCCTCATGGATTGAATACATTTCCCAAGTGACTAGGTGGGGTTACATGACAGAGGCCCGGTATTAGAATGTATCTCTTTGTTTCCTCGTTACCTCCTTTTTTGCCCATTGTGTGCCTGCATATAAAAGGTGGAAACACACAGGGCAATGGATGGTCGCCGCATGGAGCACAGACCTCTGCTGATTAAAATTTGACTGTGAGCAAGAAACAAATTTCTATTGGCTTAAGCCACTGAAATCTGGGATGTCTGTTATTGCAACTAGCTCTTCTGAGTAATACATTATTTACCATATATTATGCTTCAGATATAATGCAAAGCCCAACTTAAAGTGACCTAAGCAATAAGGACATTTACAGTATCACAAAATAAGACGTCTAAAGTTGATTAAATTCCAGTGTGATAAATTCAGCGACTTGATAAAATCATGAAGGATCAAGATTTTTCCATTTTTTACTCTGCAGCTTCTTAGGCTGGCTCACCTTTTGGTCACAGAACAGCTCCTGCAGTTCCAGAATCACACAGAGATGATAATGGCCAGAGGTGGTAAAAAGACATTCCCCCTCTTGTCTCTTTTGTAAGAACAAAGAAACCTTTCCCACAAGCCTTCCTGCAGACTTTTTCTTATGTCTCATTTCCTAGAACTGAGTCAGTCACATGCTTTTTCCTAAACCAATCACTTGAAAGGGCAATGGTGTGGACTAATCAAGACACAGCCCTTGGGAACTTGTCTTTTCTGAAATACATGGCCAGTAATACCTGGATGAAAGCAGAATTCTTGTAGTAAAGAAGAAAAGAGGGGCAGCTTTTAGGCAACCACCAGTATATATTCAGATCATTTAAGGTTTATTAGAGTCAAATACTGCAGATGTTCTCAAACTATCCTTCTTAGATAGGTAATATAACAATGTACTAGTTTAAGGGAGGTGCTTAAATAATAAACAGAATTGACCATCTAGATATTTCATATATTCAAAGTCAGGTGGTATTCAACTTCTATAGTACTAAAGGTACATATTTAATCTTATCAGAGGCTTGTAGGTGCTATTGCTAGTGACTTTGACATTGTGCAAAGATGTGATAGCTAAGCACTTAAAAAGATTGTGGATAGATGTGAAAAACATGAAAACTGTATTTGTTCAAATCTCCTTATTCAGAAAACCATAGGGGAGGTGCCTCGGTGGCTCAGTGGGTTAAAGCCTCTGCCTTCAGCTCAGGTCATGATCTCAGGGTCCTGGGATCGAGCCCCGCATCAGGCTCTCTGCTCAGCGGGGAGCCTGCTTCCTCCTCTCTCTCTGCCTGCCTCTCTGCCTACTTGTGATCTGTCTGTCAAATAAATAAATAAATAAATAAAATCTTAAAAAAAAAAAAAAGAAAAAGAAAGCCATAGGGATGAACACATTTACTTATTTTTGGTTATGACTGCATAAACAACATATATTATATATTTTAATCATAGGAATTAAATGAACCCAGAGGTCAAGAAGGCAATTTAGAACTGTTGAGCCTAATACATATCACATACAAGGAAACTGAATTCTGTAATGATGAAGTGACTTGTACCAGGTCATATAAAAAAGCCCAGTCCCTGGTAACACAGGAACCAGAAGAGAAATTCACCTCCATTCAGTCTGGGGTTCCTTCTAATGCAGGACAGCACTCTTAATGCACAGGCATCACTTAGGAAAGTGGCACTTAAAGGAGGAATCCATTACACATGTGCAAAGCAGCATACTACACAATTCTTTTTTTTTTTTTTAAGTGATAACAATTTTATTTTATTTTTTTAAATTTATTTATTTTTTTTTAATTTCTTTTCAGCGTAACAGAGTTCAAAGTTTTACACCACACCCAGTGCTCCATGCAATGTGTGCCCTCCACAATACCCACCACCTGGCTCCCCCAACCTACACAATTCTTAAAATAATGATGATAGTTAAATGTACTGAGCTTTCCCTGGGCTCTGCAATAAATTTTCTATGTTGCATTAGTTTATTTATTTGTAACAAAAACCCTATGATGGAAGTATTATTAATGCCCCATTTCTTATGTAAGACGACCTTTCAGAGAAGGTAAATCTATTTTATCATTCAGGTTCATCTCCCATTTTTTGTTGTGATAGACCTTTGAGTTAACAGCTAGTAGGGTAATTTGAAACAAGACAAAGACTAATCAGGCAGATGTCACCTGATTTTTTATCTTTGTGTGGAATAGGAGCCAGAGAGAGACAGGCAGCCTGGCACCTCAATCCAGTCTTTTTATTTTTTAAATTGATTTTAAAAATGTATTTTATTTACTTTTTAAAGTAAGCTCTATGCCCAGCATGGGGCTTGAACTCATGACCCTGAGATCAAGAGTCACATGCTCTACCAACTGAGCCAGCAAGTCACCTCCAAACTAGTCTTAACAACAGATATTTTTTGGCAGTCTCACAAGAAGCACCTTTTATCAATACAAAATTACACAGTCTTCCAATATGACTCTTTTCAACTCCAAACCCACCCATACAAGCCAGTTGGAGGAAACATTTTTAGGGGATTCGGGATTAAATAGCTTGGCCTTGCAATCTTCTATATTTGTTTGGGAAGGTCCTCTTTCATTGTTTCCTTATGAATACTTGGATTTTTTAATCATCAGCATCCATGAAGGATCTAGGATTGAGTTTCATCTGCCATGTTTAGTATCTATACTGGTTAGGAGGACAACACCTAATACATGTCCAGCAGGGTCAAGATTATATGCAATCTAAGGCAACACAATAGGGAAGGAGTGTATTTTCTTTGTGGCTGATTCTAAGAAACAAGACCAATGTCTAGCTACTGTCTAGCCAGTGTTAAGCTACACTTAACACATCAATCACTTGCTTTAGTCACATCTATTTTCATTGCATTTATTTAATGAATGAGCATGGCTTTCCTCTCCTTTCTTAGCTTTTGTGACTGATAGAAAAAAACAAATCAAACTTCTTGTCCTGATGGTTGTTTCTCTCACCTACCCATAAGAAGGGTTAGATTGATGGTCCAATGGAACTTTAGAGCTATTAAATTTTCCCGGGTAGTCCGGAATATATGCCTCAGTGGAAATGTAAAGCATCTCAAATGTCTCCCATGCTGGTACAACATATTCTAAAGAATGTTTCAATTTCCATTTATATGGGAAATGTGTTTTATTTATTTGTTTATTTATTTATTTATTTGAGAAAGGGCACCAGAAAGTGTGATTGAGGTGAGGGGCAGAGGGGATGGGAGAGGGAGAGAATCTCAAGCAGACTCTGTAGGGAGTGCAGAGCCCAATGCAGGGCTTGATCTCATGACTCTGAGATCATGACCTGAGCCAAAACAAGAGTCAGATGCTTAACTGACTGAGCCACCTAGGAGCTCCTGGGAAAATCTTTTTTAATTCCAATTCCATTCCAAAAGAGTTCTGTTTTGTTCTAGGAGTAGCTATCATTATTTTTCTACAAGAATAACTTTTTCCTAGAATCTTTAGAGGGTATCTTTTGAAAAGATGACTCCTGGTATCCCAGCCTGCCCTAGCAAGGGGCTGCATGATGGTAGAATTTCAGCTTTGGTCATTAAATATCAACAAATAAAATCCAATTTTCATTTGTTCATCAAATGTAGATATATAAAAATCTGTTTGCTGAAGTATATATATGTGAAAAATAGCTCCCAATGCCCTGTTTGGTTAATCATTTGTGTGTGCCTGGCTCACAAAATGATCATTACTGAATGTAAAAGAAGAAATAAACTAGAAAAGTTTAGAATCACTATTACATATATTAATACTTAATAAATGGTATATGTTGAGTTTCTGAAAATCTTAGTGAGAGGGCAATAGTTCTAGAAGAATGCAAAATAGAAAATGTCTTTTCAATAAAAGCAACAGTGGTGTATATGCTTATATTTTTGGCTTCCCAAGTCACTGTGGATATAAAATACTAACAAAAAAGTCCTCAGTATTATGTTTCAAATGACAATGATTACTTTATTTCCATTTTTCATAAAATTCTTAATTGAAAATAAGAAAAATCAGAATGAATATACTGTTTTTTTCATGGACTAGCTTATGTTTATTTTTAGTTACTTTAAATAACCAAAATTTAATTGGATTTTTATTGATTTATGAGCATCAAATCTCTACTCATGGCTATTTAGATTTGTGTGTACATGCATGTGTGCAAAATAATTTTTTCTACAAACATATAGACTCTGGTATTGTGAAAAATTATTAAATTACAATAATTAATCAAGGAAGAGCTCAGAAAACTAATATTGAATTATAGAGTATTGGCTAACAAGGGACTATAAGAAGCTCTAGTGATGATTCTGTTGTCTCCAAATCATCCAAAACAGATGATTCATCTTTCAAGACTTCCAGAGAACAGTGGATTCCATATGCTTCTTAGATAACCTTTTCCTGTGTTAAATAACCCTAGAAATTAGAAGTATTTTTCCTTATTTTACTTAATTTCTATCTGTTAAAATGTTTGCTTCCTTTTCTGATTTCACTGGAGATGAAGAAAGCTGATCACAAAACACCATTCAAATATAGGACCACATGTGTCTTGTTCATCACTGTGTCACCTTGTCATAGTAACTGGCACATAGTAGGTGCTTGATAAATATTTGTTGAAAATATAAATTAAAAAATAAAACCCTTATTTAAGTTAATTTTCAGTATTTTTTCCTTTAAGCCAAAGAACCCCAGTTCTTGTACAAACCTATAATACCATATTGGCAATTCAGAAGTTCCAAAATCTTGGATAAGAGAAAATTTTAAAACAAAAACCTCAAATGAACTCATTTTTTCAACAGAAAACTTCAATCTGAAGTGACATGAGGGTATTTACAGCCTCTCTTTATTGCAGTTGGTGTGCCTATTCCTCTATTTTATTGTAGAAATATTAATGTAATGCTGCCCTTTACCCTACTGGGGTTGGTATATAACACGAGGTATAGGTACTGTCCCTCCGCACCTCTCTGGAATTCTCTACATATCCACCCATAGCCTCAAAATCTTCAAGTAAGAAATGATGGGAATGAATTACTATTATCTCACCTTTTAAATTATTTTAGACAACTATTCGTAAGTTTCCTCCTATATAATGTTCAACCAAGATGTCAAGCAATCAATACACACAGATCAACATTAACGTCTCTTGTTTTTCTTATAATAAAGGTACATGTCAGACTTTTTCTAAGGTTTCCATATCTCTGCTCTTGAACCCAGAGGAACCACTTATAAGAAGGGGCAATTCAGCTTCTCTGAACCTCCAGTTTTGACCTCTCTTTTCAGAGTGCTAACAAGGATGCCAATTAGTGTCAGTTTTGATAGCAAAGTTTTTGGATTTTGACATAGTATTATTTTTAAAGAAATGGCGTGTCTCACTTACTCATCTCACACAGAATTTTGATGAGGAAGCTGTAATGATTTTGTATTCACCTCCAATACAGACAAAGCAAACTAATGATCTTAAACTCAAAATCTCTTAAGTTCTGTTTTTGAGGCCTTGATTTATTGTTCCTGGTCAGCAAATACTTTCTAAATGCTGGCATACCTCCCTACTTGTATTTATTATGGTAATATTTGGAAAAACATTGAGCATATTCATGCAATTAAAGCAAAGTACTCTAATGCAAACAGGATGGTGAAAAGCAAAGGCTATACAGAAAATGTATTACAAAATTAGAGTAGAAAAAAAGTGATGGAAGTGTAAGTTCAGTGACATATGTATTTGAATTGAGTTAGCCTTACATGCAGACCAGATGGTTTTCTTATGGTAACTTCTGATAAGAAATGCACATATCTGACTGCTACCCCTACCACAAACACATACATACATACAAAGAGAAATAATTCAAGAACCACATAGATTTCTCCACTTTACGATATGAACTTGGATGAATCATGTGAAATCTTTAGCTTCTTCATTTGTAAAACAAAAATAATAGTACCTGCTACTTTGAGCTGCTGCAATATTTAATGTTTAGTAGGCACATAACAAGCCTTAAGTGTGGGAAATACAATAATAATGTTAATAGTAGTTACCTGGATTTCTACTCTACTTATAATTATTATAAAATAAAGATCTTCTCTGAGGATAATTTTTGGACTATTAACTTATATACTCTTCAGTCTATATCTCTGATCCCTTGGATATATGTTTTCAAATGAAGCATTTGAGTTGAAGCACATCTGGTATGTGAAGAGATTTAGAAGGGCAGAATATTTCAGATAGGAAAACAGATAAGCCCTGGAACAGATGGGTGGACTAAAGAAAAGCTTACCCACTAAATGTTACCAACTTCAGCTATTCTTTTATTGCCTCATAATAAGAATGTTATCAATGCTAAAAACTGCTATTATTTTCTTCCTATTAGTAGATTTTCATGAATGCTATCTGCTAACATTTGAATATCCACAGTTTTTTCTTACCTTTTTATTTTATTTAATTTTTTAAAAGATTTACTTATTTACTTTAGAGAGAAAGAGAGGGAGAGCACACACACAGTTGGGGGTGAGGAGAGGCAGAGAGAGGGAGAGAGTCTCAAGCAGACTCCCTGCTGAGTGTGGAGATTGATGCAGGGTTCAATCTCATGACCCTGAGATCACTGACCTGAGCTGAAATCAAGAATCAGACACTTAACTGACTAAGCTACCTACAAACCCCTGAATGTTTTTAAAGCAAAATTAAAATAGTTTTCAAAAATTTCCTTCCCTTATAAAACTTGTTTG
This sequence comes from Mellivora capensis, assembly GCA_004024625.1. Lineage (NCBI taxonomy): Eukaryota > Metazoa > Chordata > Mammalia > Carnivora > Mustelidae > Mellivora > Mellivora capensis. The sequence continues at coordinate 8,277 of PISX010021405.1, forward strand.
GTTTACATATTATCATTGGTCTGATCAATTGTGTAAAAGAATGAAAACATTTGCTTACATATGGTTATTTCTTTTTATTTATTTATTTTTTTTTAAAGATTTTATTTATTTATCTGACACAGAGAGAGAGCGATATCACAAGTAGGCAGAGAGGCAGGCAGAGAGAGGGGGGGAAGCAGACTCCCCGCTGAGCAGAGAGCCCGATGCGGGACTCAATCCCAGGACCCTGAGATCATGACCTGAGCCGAAGGCAGAGGCTTAACCCACTGAGCCACCCAGGTGCCCCATGGTTATTTCTTTTTAAACAGAAATTCTCATCATAGTCATCTCACCCAAATCAGAAACATAGTACATAATCCATTTCTTGTTACTCTATTGTCCTATTAGTTTTGGACATGGTCCATTTTTAGCCTGCCCCTTTTTAAAAACAAATATCTATACAAAACATCATAAATGACACAACATATATTTTAAGATATAAAGAGTAATGCATTTTAGCAAACTCTAGAAATAGAAATTATGGGTCACAATTAATATTATAAGTATTGCAATGGGGATGAGAGTTTCATTACATTCTATTAGTCTTTAGTAATAGTAATTTTAGGTTGAGAGGCTGGACCTTCAATTTTAACACACACACACACACACACACACACACACTCCTAGCTGCCTTGCTTCTCTGAGCATGTAAGATTAGCACATTCTTTCATTTTGAGTAAAGCTATCAAACATCTGAGCAATATCCTCTTTTGGACAAATAAAGCAGATGGGGGGCTCTATGCATAATGGTTGAATAGGCTTTATTGTAAAATAGAGTTGATTATGAGCCTTGGCTCATGTCTTACTAATTTAGGCATATTACTTAACTGTGTTAAGACTTAGTGCCCTCACTTTCAAAATGGGGACAATAATCTTTCATCAGAGAGTTGTTATGAAAATTCAATCAACCAATACTCTCATATCCAAAGTTCTTGGCAGAAACTAAGAAATACATATATTTTAGCGTAAGCCTTGAATAGTCAGACAGCTAACAGACGTAGAAAAAAATCACAAGAGTACACTAAGAAACTTTCAGAGCCCAGGCTGAGACGGGAGACAAGGAAGCTAAGGGACAGATTTCCAGAGGGAGTTACAGGGAATATCAAAACCCTGAGCCTGTCAGGGTTGTTAGGTTACTGCCCCCTAGTGGGAAAGGTGTATTATTTCCGGCCATGTTGAGAAGCACACAAATCTAGGACAGTCTGCCATTAGTCCTCAGGGAATGACCCCCAGGTTCACAATCTTTTCATATTTTCTGACCCAATTCATCAGCACCAGTGATTTCAGTCTCTGCACTGAAGACACCAGGATGAAGATGTCTGTGTCCTACCTTTTTTCCCTCCACCCTGTGCTCAACTCTTCCTTATATCCCATTATTATCCTAATTTGCTCCACCTTTACAGAGAAATGAAATGCTCTTCTCTCACTACTGAAAAAACTTTAATGAAAGTTATGATATTTGAGTTGGTTTCTGAAGAAAAAGTAGGAAGTAGATACTCAGGAACTTCTAGGGTAAAGGAGAGGAATCTTCCCCTTTCATGAGTCCTGGAATACCATGCTGAAATTTTTCAGCAAATATATACACATGGTTGCTATTCCTCAGGAGAGGGAACAGTGAAGATGGGCTATGGCCCTAATTCTAAATGGCTAAGCAGCCACTTACAGTAATGATAACCATTCCGACTGAGGGCTTTAGTTCCAGCCACCAGTGAGAAGCAATGGATAGCGGTTTTGATCTTTGTCCTTGAACACAGTTTATGGCTCCAGAAGGAGTGCTTCCTTGGATGTCACACTAACAAAAACAACACTAAGCAGAGTCATTAACATGTTATTTTGCTTTGGGAAAGGAATATACTGGACTTATTCATTAGTGTAAAGTACAGCATTATGTTTAACGCTCTTTCCCTCAATATTTAGAAGGACCATTTGGCACACTTCACATTTTCTATGCCAATTATCAATTTCTTCTTTGTTTTTTTGGTCTTTGGTAAATACATCATATTATATTCAAACTGTCAACCTGATGTGTGCTCTCTAGTCAACATGGATCCAAAAAATGTACTTTGGAATTGTTTTTATAAACTGAAACTTTGTTCCAATGATTAGGTAAAGATGTTAGTGGTTTAGGGAGATATGTACAATTTTTAAATTCACAGATATGACTCTTTCTAAGCAGAGCTGTCTGACAGCCGATAGTGAACAAAATTTCTCCTCAGTAAGAATCTCATTGCAGAAGACTGGTAACAGTCCTCACTTGTAAAGAATGGGTAGACTGGGGACGCCTGGGTGGCTCAGTTGGTTAAGCGGCTGCCTTCGGCTCAGGTCATGATCCCAGAGTCCTGGGATCGAGTCCCACATTGGGCTCCTTGCTCGGCAGGGAGCCTGGTTCTCCCTCTGCCTCTGCCTGCCACTCTGTCTGCCTGTGCTCGCTCGCTCTCTCTCTCCCTCTCTCTCTGACAAATAAATAAATTAAAAAAAAAAAAAAAGAATGGGTAGACTGAAAATGACAATGGCCAACTTGGTGCTTTAAAGCCATATAATATCCAGTTAACAGTGTGATATTCTGCCAAAGCGGCCATCTGTTTAAGCATGTCAGAATAACAAACAACTCAATGTGACTTTCAAAATCAGAATGTCATGACTCCAGGATTAGTCTTTAAATGATTTGAGTGTAAATTAAATTATAATATAGAGAAAATGTGTAAGTTATTAGTGAGTTGGGATTCCTCTGAAGTACACTGAATGACAGTTTGGAAGGCTTAAAAATGGCTTAACTTTCAGATTATGTAAAAATCTCAATCTTTGACATAAATATACTTTTATTTCCTATATCTTAATAACTATATATTTATGTGTGTGTGTGTGTGTATATATATATAAATTGTCCTATTGGAATTTAGACCTTTAACAAATTATTTTACTCTAAAAGACCTGGTGATTTGATTTACTTTTAAAATAGTAGTATGTTCTCTGCGTTGATTTATATTAATTTTTAAAACTTCCCCAACTTAAAAATATTTTGTAGATGAATTTAAATGTAAATTGTTAAATCCTGATTAAAATACCTTTGACTAACAAATCCTTTCTCAAAATGACACAAATACCTATTGACATACCTTAAAAATAGACAAAAAAAAACCCAAGATGAGAATATATATTCATGTTAAATTCTATGAATCACAGACAACATATAGTTAAGCTCTGGGAGAAATACTAATATGTGAACCATGGAACAAGATTTAGAAAATCAAAAATAAAATGGGAGCATATCACTAATGTTTTTCTCATCATGTCTATCTGACAATAGGTTTTCAGATGCTTCATTGGTTTGGAAAAGGAAATAGTTAATCTCAGACCAGCAGAGTCTTAATATATAAAAATCGAATCAACACTAGAAATTGGGTTAAAATTCATGTACATTGATTTACTGGCTGCAGATTTAAGATGGGGTTTCAACTACCCCCCAAACAGACAAATAAGTTGAGTCAAGGGCAGACCCTGGCCACTATATTTTGTCAAATACCAGATTTTGCTAGCTGTCTCATGACGTCTATGGGGAAATACCATTAGTGAAAGGAAAAAGGAAACTGTCCTGAAGACTCAGAGGAAATATGTATCTTTAAATACATATCTCTAAGATTTATTATAGGAACTGGAAAAAAATATTTTAGAAAATACACCCATTATGATATAGGAGCTAAAGCTATAAAGAGAGACCAGGACAATATGACATTATAGACAGGTGAAATTTAAGAACTATTAGTTGAAATTAAAAATGATCTGGTAAAGGTTTGAAAAATAATGTTAGGACATTTGGTGTTTAATTATAGAATTAAAGGATGTTCTGTTTAAATAAAGAGCAGAACAATGTTAAAATCTAATCAGTGATAGGGAAGATGAACTTTCCTATCATGTACAATATAAGAACAAAAGGGACAAGATGATGATAAATATGGTGGAAAGAAAATGAGGAAATAACCTAAGATGGTAAGTGATACTAAGGAAACGCCTTAAAACCAGTGTCTATCCATTCTTTTCTAATGTTTTCCATTCATTCTCATCAATTTACCATTCTCGGCCTAACCCACTCTGCATAGGCCTCCTTTACTATTATTCCACAGAATTTACCAGAATTAAGATCATATTTATCTCTTTAGGCTAAATTCAGTGGTTACTTTGTAGACTTCATTTAAAAAAAAAAAAAGATTTATTTATTTATTTGAGAGAGATTGAGAGAGAGAGCACGCTTGAGAAGAGAGGCAGAGGGAGGGGGAGACACCCAGATCCCCCACTGAGTGGGGATCCTGATGCAGGGCTCAATCCCAGGACCCTAAGATCATGATCTGAGCTGAAATCAAGAGTAGGACACTTAACTGACTGAGTTGCCAGGCACCCCCAAGACTTCATTTAAGTGTACTTACCCGCATCATTTGACACAGTTTACTTGAAACATATCCTTCTCTTTATTTCCATGATGGAACACTTCTGAATGTTCTTCTGTTTTTTTCAGGATGGTTTTTCTCAGTCTTCTGTGGTATCTCTTTGTTCAACCATCAAATGCTGGAACACACAATGCAGTCCTGGGCCTCTTCTTCCCCCTGTCTACAATTATCTAACCATCTTCCCAGTGATCTCACTCACTGACAAGTGCATGTGTGTATGTGTGTATGTATAATCGCCAAATTTAGGTCTCTGATTCATATTTGTTATTGTCGATGTGATTCTTTCCTTGATGAGAAAATCAAATAAATTCTCAAACATGTCTCTTAACACAACATATAGCTCCCACAAAGCTGCATTCCTATAAACCCATTCCTCCCTGAACTTTCTCATTTTAGTAAATGTTATCCATAAGCCTCCCATTTACTCAATTTAAGAAATCTATAATCTTTTCTTTTTTTTTTACTAGCCTTCTCCCCCTGCCTAACTAAAATGTCACTTCCCTCCTTGTCGAGGAGGGATACTTTGTTGTTGTTGTTGTTTTCTTTTTCTTCTTTCTTCTTCTCTCTCTCTCTCTTTTTTTTTTTGCCTTTTCTGACATTTTCCTGCTTCTTATTGTTATTCATTGATAATCCTCTTGCTAAACAGCAACCAGAGTGACTTTCTAAAAATAAAAATCAGATCAATTCACTTCTTATCTAAAAGCTTACAAGTCCTTTCCAATGCACTAAGAATAATATCCAATCAGAATGACACAAAATGATTACTAATAAAATAAAGGGCAAACAAACAAAAGGAACCAGGAATAGAAATACAAATTTCAAGCAAAGTAAAAATCAAGATAATCAAATCAGTGACCAAAAGTTATTTTTAAAGTGATAAAATAAAATATACAATGAAAGTTATTATATTTATAAGCTTTTATGTACAAAGAGTACAATGAACATATGTAATGATAATAGCTATAATCTGAACGCTTAACATATGTTAGGCATGATGGAAACTTCATTATTTCATTTAATTTTCAGAAAGCATTATCAAGGCCCATTCACTGGTTAGGGAACCAAGGACCCTAGTTACATAGTTCACAAGGGATGGAGTAAGTTTTGGGTGCTTCCACAGATTATGCCATTATATCAAACAACACAATGATACTAAAAAAAATACAGGGTAAATTGAACACAACTGTGGTGGGAAACTTCAACTCTGCTTTGATACCTTTGACAGATCAAGTAGACAAAAAGAAATTTGAATTATGTAATTGGTATGAGACGACTTTGGGACAACCTCCTGAATAGGACCTGATTTTTCTTCCTTTTTGTAGGGAAGAAATGGATTTACTAGGTTGAAGGTATTACTTTTTTTTTTTAAATTTTATTTATTGGTCAGAGAGAGAGAGCGAGCACAGGCAGACAGAGTGGCAGGCAGAGGCAGAGGGAGAAGCAGGCTCCCTGCCGAGCAAGGAGCCCGATGTGGGACTCGATCCCAGGACGCCGGGATCATGACCTGAGCCGAAGGCAGCCGCTCAACCAACTGAGCCACCCAGGCATCCCGAAGGTATTACTCTTAAAGAAAGTATTTCAAGGCCTATGTATCCAGTCTAGGACACAAGTTGTATATTTTAGTGAAGGCAGTCTCCCTTACAGAAGGAGACTTCAGTAGTTTCCCAAAGTCTTTCCATGAGGATTTTTGTTTGTTTTATAATTGTGTTTCTAAAGGCTTTTTATTAAGTGTCCTTCACTGGAGATTTACGCCAACTCATTATGTGTATACACATACATGTAACACTGTGTGTATATACACAGATATATAAGATTACATATATGAAACACGTTATACGGAATGTTTTATTTCATGATCCTCGCTGCCGAAGCTGCCATAGCTGATAACACCCTCAAACTTCCACCCTCCCCTTTGAATATTCTCATTTTGTACTATTTCAAGAATCTATTTTCACACGGTTGAAGATAGGTATGGCGTAGATATTATCTAGTAATGTAATTTACAGGGTAAAAGGCAAGGCTGGTTCTTTTTAACGACTTAAATTTCCAAAGTCTTACAATTTAAGGCGTAGTTTTACGGATACACTACTTCATATGAAAATGGGAAACACAAAGACAGTGAGGTGGACCCGAATGTGTAACAGACATTAATATGTAACAAGTATAGACAGGAGCAAGACTTGGGTTGAGAGGTAGGCAACAGATGTAAGTGAGTCCAGGGGTCATAACTCTTTTGGTAATCAAGAGAAGTGCATCAGTCTGAAGGTTTATGGTGGGTTTACCTCTAGCCTAGAGCAGGCAGGTTTGTAGAGGCTCCGTTTGCCTTTGTGTTGGCTGTCTTTGTTCTTAATCTTAAGATGGAGTCCAGCTTTCTAAGGGCTTTTTCGTTTCATGACAAAAAGATGTTAACCCTTTGGGAAAGTAAGAGTTCCTTCCCAGATGTGTGGTTTATAGCATCCTATCCTGGATTTCTGCATAAAGAGTTTGTAAGGGTAAATGTGTGAATAAAGAAGTGAAATCTATCCAAAATTCACGGATTGAAAATAAACTTTGACTTAAATTTTTTTTTAAAAATTTGTGTGTGTGTATGTGTGAGAGAGAGAGAGAGAGAGAGCATGAGCTGGGTTGGGGGGAGGGGCAGAGGGAGAGGGAGAAGCAGACTCCTCACTGAGCAGGGAGCCCAACCTGTGGCTGGATCCTAGGACCCTGAGGTCATGAATTGAGGGGAAAGCAGACACTTAACTGACTGAGCCAACCAGGTGCCCCTAAACTTTGACTTTCTTTATGCTGGTCTCATCCAAGTTGAATTGAGTTAAACTGCCAAAACTGAAAGTAGTGTTAACCATAAATTTAGCATATCAGCTTAGGACCAGAATAAGAACTTTAAATTTGTCAATTATAAATTAGACATTTTAGAGATATAGTTGATTAACACATTTCTGTCACCCCAAGTAAATAAGGAGGAAAAATATCTAGATAGGTGTTTATTTAAACATGAGACAGGCTTGTAATGCTAATTAATTAATTACTTGTTACTTTTACTCTTTCCCTATCCTTCATTATTATAAGACACAGCTTGATTATAAAAATGTATTAGCTAATCTTCTGAATCAGGCATGTTCAGAGTTGTATGGCTGTAGACTAGCTAATCTTGCTGACAAGTATTCTATCATTTTTTTCCTGTTTACCAAATGCAGATGAGATGCTGGGCTAGACTTGTCTAAAGCAGTTTCTTAATCAGGTGGGTAAACTTGCTGTGTGAATTCCCTTTAGTTCAGAGAAATTGATCTCTATGTAAAACAAAGTAAACATTGCTCTGATTAATCTCAAAAGAGCTAAGCCAACCACAGATGGGTGTTTTACCTTGCACCTCACTTGGAAAGAAAAAACAACCACATAAAGCCCACAAACTCTAAGTAGTAATTTTACTGCAAAGAATAAAATAGTTCATTTTTTATATTAGTGCAAATTAATAATAAATTCACGGGTAGTTATTTTAGAAATAAACAAATTCTTCTGTTTTCTATTTTTTCCTCAATATGATTGTAAGATCTGTAAACAGCAGATTCTATGTACTTTTCTGCTCTTTAAAAAATATATTGAAAAAGATCAAATCTCAATCTTTTTTTCTAAATTAGAACTGCTTGACAAAATTTTAAGGTTTGATATTTTCCTTTTCTATTTATTCTTTATATCAAATTCTTGTCAATATTAATGTATATATTTATATGTCTATCATCTATTAATCAATTATCTTTCATAGAAGATCTCCTAAATGACCTATTAATTTAACAGATAAATTAAGTTTTCCATTTAGCATGCTGTCTAATGCCCCTGGCATGCTTTAAGTTTATTGCTCAAAGAGTATGCTCTATTTTGCCAAGGAATATTTACTCCTACCAGGTTTATACCAATAGTACTTGTTATTGCAATCACAAAAATTTAGATAAATATAAAATCATGACAAATGTATGGGAAAAGATATTTATCTCAATGAAATAAAAAATGAATACTTTGGAATGGTTTGATATATGTAACTGGCTTAAAATTGTGATGATTGTAAAGACAGGAATAAAAATTGGAAAGGTGTGGGGTACCTGGGTGGTTCAGTGGGTTAAGTGGGTCATGATCTCAGGGCCCTGGGATCGAGCCCTGCATCGGGCACTCTGCTCAGCAGGGAGCCTGCTTCCCCCTCTCTCTCTGCCTGTCTTCTGCCTACTTGTGATCTCTCTGTCAAATAAGTAAATAAAATCTTTAAAAAAAAAACTGGAAAGGTTTGAGAGTCATTTTGCTTTACAAATGTCTCAAAATTCTGTTTTTACTTTAAAGACACTGAAGCTGAAAACTGGAGATGATGCACTAGAGATAATTTATGTGAATGGCCAACAATCTAATTCATCTTTGGGCCAATATCAAATTGGTGGATGGATGTTTAGGCTTTAAGTCAAAATATTATGTACAATGTTTTTCATATATTTATCATCTTTAAGTTCTTATATAGTATATATTTAGGACTTGCTACTGAATTAACTCTTTTGGTTAATCAACACAGTATGTTTTGTGCAACAGGACTTATAATTCCTATAATTTATCTATTTGTAGGTTTTTTTCCTCATAGAATTAAGGTGCCTGATCAAAACTATCATCAGGGTATCACATATAATGATAGCACACATTATAACAATATATTCAGTTTATTGTATAATTCTTTTAAGTATAATTATATGAATAACCAACTTGAAATAATGCTCACTTAATTTTAATTCCAGAATTTCTATTCTTTATCATGAGAGAAGTAGAAATACTCTTAACCAGATGTAGGTAAGTAAAAAGTTTGTCCTTTCTCCTCGTAGTAAAGTTCTAGGGATCCATTTCTTATGCCTCTTGCTACATTAGACCACTGGGCTGATTGGATACCATTTTTATATCAATATTAACCATAACAATAAAAGAAATTCTGAAATTACTTACAATTTAGAGTTTAAATTTGAGTCTAAATCAACAGGATCTTTATGGCATTTTTCTGCTTCTCAAATTGCCAAAAATATCTGTTCATTACCACATGGTCTTTCTGCCTTTGTCTTTGAGCTACCATTTTTCTTTATCCCTTGGCTGGACTTTTTTTTTTTTTAATTAACATATAATGTATTATTAGCCCCAGGGGTACAGGTCTGTGAATCGCCAGGTTTACACAGTTCACAGCACTCACCATTGCACATACCTTCCCCAACGTCTTGACTAGACTTTGTGACTACCAGTTTTCTTTATCCCTTGACTAGATCTGCATTTCTCCATCTGGGCAAAAGAGTGCTGCAGCTATTTTGCATTGATTCCTTCTAATCTGTCTGTGCTTTGTTCAGTTGGTTAGTTCTGTTGTCCAGGAATAGTCAGATTTTTATTTCATTCATTTTGTGGATACAGAATGACTTTTGATTTAAATTGGAGGTATAAAATGATTCTATTGGACGGTCATTGAAAGGTATGTTCTGCATTAAAGAATCAGACATGCCCTCTGGCCATAGCATCTTGAAGTTTTACAATTTAATCTTTCATGCTCATTGTTGTGTAGACCATAAGAACACTCACATTTTCACTTTCAGTGGCTGGTAAGCTTAGATAGTTGAAAATTTGTATTAAATTTCATCTGTCTTATCTTATAAATTTATATCTGTATATTTATAGCAATATTGGTCTTTTCTAAATATACACGTTCATATATATGTGTATGCATACACATATATACGTGTATATATATATATATGTATATATATATATTTGTGTGTATATATCTATTCTCTATACGTAGCATGGCAGGGACATGACTAATTGGCCACTTACCACAGAAATCAAAATGAGTAATTTGATAAACAAAGGATAACATGTATTTTTCCTCTAAACATGATCCGAATCTGTAATTTTATAGAGACATCAAAATGAGCAAGAACTCCTGAATGTACAATGAAATTCTCATTACGATCCTAGAAAAAAAAGTTCTGTGTATGTGCGAATGATGGTTTATCATAATAGAGCAATATTCATGTAGTTCATCCATCTGCAGTGGCAGTTTTCAGCCTGTCTTCCTTTGCTACTGCTTTTATTTTTAGTTTTTCTTTGGAGACGGATAGAAGCAGATACATAAGTCCTCGGAATGACAAATATCTTTCTTCTATAAAGCTCAAACAAAATCACACAATCACGAATCTCAAAACAGTCCCAGATTAAACAAGGGATTTACTGTAAAGAGAATTACTTAAAGAAGAATTCTAGTAAAATTCTAAGGAAAATTTATCTGAGCAAGATTAAGCTATTTTCTATTGCTTAAAATTTTTTCCTTTTTAAATTATTTTAAAAGGCCGTGTGACTTCTTAATATATAACAATAAATTTCTGCATGAACTTCTTTATATCTGATACAATGCTTGGGGTACACTTACCCTCCTGAAAACTTGCAGTATGACACAAACTCAGAGGTTTTTGATATTTACCTCTAGAGGATATGTTCTTGAAAGAGTAATATGAAATTTCTGTTAAGAAAGATAAACTCTATTTATTAGTAGTATTATTATTATTAGGAGAAATTTATAGTTAGCTACTTCTGAATGGGAAATGGTGCAAGTTTTATATCTGACACCATGAATGCTTCTACATTACAGTTTCAGAATGATATACATAAATTGAATATTACAATTTATTTAAGCCTCAGCTTCAGGTCCATATCCCTTCCAACATTCATCCCCTCCTCTATATATCTTAAAGGCTGTCAAGCTAAGGCTTTCTATTCCCTGGTTCCATCTGATCCTGTTGACATTCTAAGGGCAAGGGTGCTTTCCAAAAGTAATGTGGAAGAAATGACCCTTCTTCAACGGTCCTTGACGTGGTTTTCTCTACTTCAGTGTATACCTCTTGAGACTGACTTTTCTTTCACAGTCTTTTTATGTTGGCTTCTATTTTGATAATGAAATGTTATTTGATAATGCTATTTGATAATGAAATGTTAGACTGTTACTGTCTGTCGTTGAGCCCTCTTCTGTCTATACACTTTTCTAGGTGGCTTCATGGGTTCATGAGTATAAATAAAATCTATGTGTTGATAATTCTTAAATTTATAGCTATATTCCTGACCTTCCCAGGAACCCTGGATTCACATATTCTGCATAGTGTTTGATATATCCACATGTGTAAACTTACTAGGCTCAAACTTACTAACTCAAAGTTAACATGATCCAAATAGAACTCCTGATTTTCAGTCCAAGTCGGCTCCTCACTTACTCTTGTCCATTTCAGTAAACGACACTACCATCCACTCATTTGTTCAAGCCAAATTTTTAGAGCTGGGCTATCCAATATGGTAGCCAAAACTTGCATGTGGTTATTTAAATTAAAATTAAATAAAACTAAAAATTCCATTTCGTAGTTATATTAGTCACATTTTAAATGTTCAATAGTCACATATCTAATGGCTACCATAACAGACAGTGAAGATATAAAATTTTAATAAAATTCAGAAATTTTATTTAATAGTACTGGTCTAAGGTCATGATTTCTAGCTGTCTCTCCTTCACCATATATCTCAGGTCCTATCTGCTCAATCAAAATAATGTCCTTTACTCAAGAAATGAAAGGTTATGCTAAATTCACTTATAATTATCCCAAGTTTGTCCAGTTGATTTTATCTCTGGAATTGCCACATTGGTCAGAGCTATCATAACTGCTCTCTGCAGTAGTCTCCTAACCTGTCTCCCAGGTTGTCCTTATCAACTGCTTCTTTGTAGAGCAGCCAACAGGATCTATTTAAAACATAATAGGATTATGTTCAGGTTTATGTATCTATTTAAAACATAAGAGGGTTATGTTACCCTCTTGCTTTCAACCCAAACCCTCTGATGATTCCCACTGCTGGAAGAACAAAATCCAAACTTCTTATGCTGATGTACAAGTTCATTATGACCCAACTTCTTGCTTATATAGTGTTTATTTCTCTGTTCCTCTAATAAGAACTTCATTTCTTTGAGAACCAGAATATTTCTTATCTGGTTACCACTTTATCTCTAGTTTCAAAGTTGCACCTGGCACACAGTCAAGGCTTAAGACATTTTTTTCTAGATGAACTGATGTAAAATGAAAAAACTATGAAAATTTTGACTTTCAAGGTATTCCCATTGCTTTTGATTTAATTTATGATCCATGAACTTAAAAAAAATATGTGGACAAGAAGGTGGATTTTTAATCTCCCCATTTATGATTAAAAGATGTACCAATAGTTGATACATTCAAAATGAGGTGTTTGGAAAAATTTGTGTATTAATTCACTGAAAATTTCCCGAGTGACAGGGCACTGTACTAGTTTTCCTCTGGTGGGGTGAAAAAAAGAATGGTCCTAAGATTCACCATACTATTAATGAAAAGCACCCTTAGTATGTTTTTTTATTTTTAAATCTATAATTTGAAAAAACATAAAAGGAACTACAAAATTGATAGAAAGTCCTGACTGATGAAATTCAACATTATTTCATTTTTAATTTTGAAAAACACATAATTTATACTTATTGAACATAAAAATAAACAAATTTAAAATTTAGGTTTATGTCTTTAATGCAATGTATATTCTCAATAACTTTTTGTTTTATTCTTAATTATAAAATTTATATAAAATATTGGAAATGCATAATTTTCTTCTTTCAGTGTTCCCATTTTAAATATTTCAGCTGCTTTTTATCCTTTTGTCATCAAAATTTTGAAACACATTATAAAATGGGATGAAGTAAAAATAAAGTCACTTAAGGATATAAAAATATCCTAACCTCTGTTTTGGGAAATGAATTTTTACTTTGGGGGCATCATCTTTAGATCATTTAGATTTCTTGCTGTATGGTCCTCTGACTACCAGCATTAGAATCAACTGGGCGTTTGTGAAAATGGAGATTCCTGAAAGTCATACACATAAAATTAAATGGGGGTATAGATGGAGCATAGAAATTCACATTAAAACAACAACAACTCATGGTGATATACTTTAAATGTTTTAAACTTTGAGAATGAATAATCAGTGTTTGTAATGAAGTTCAATGGAATCATCCAAAGCAGACTTTAATGGTCTTTGTTTAAACAGCCCTACACTGCTTAAAGTGCAGTTTGATTTAAAAAAAAAAAATAGGAGCTGTTTTATCTGAATGACAGCATGGCAATTTTTATGTGACAGGGTGCCCTCTCTTAGCCTCAAAGGCTCTCCTACTGTATGCTCATCTTTGGACTTGGAAGTCTTTCATTATCAAGATTTTAGGCTTAAAATCAAGATTGGGTTAAAATTAAAATGCCTATTTAAAAAAATATAATTTATAGCTATTACTAATTCATCATGAATCTTTTTATTAGACTAATTTCAGGAACATAGCAGGACCTAAATGACTGAAACAGAAATAGCTGAGTTTTGTTTGTGGAAAGAATTCAGAGCACAAGGAAATTTGGCTAAGCATAGTTTGAGTAATCAATCAATCAACTGAACTCACAAATGATTCCTGGTAATTGTGTTATATGTAATGGGAAAGCACAGAGATAAGCTTTATCTCCCACCAAGGGGCTTAAAATACATGGAAGAGGTACGTTATGTGCCAAGATATTCCATCATATTAAGTAAAAACTGCTACAAGAAATGTATGAAGAGCACAAAGGAGGCAGTGATTCCTAAGCTGAAGAAATAACAGCTCATAAAGTTCCTTGGAGGACCCACTATTTAACCTTGACCTCAAAGTAGAAAGAATTTGTGTATAAGGAAACCCCAGAGGGACCTGATACCACTGCATATGGATATTAAAGTTGCGGAGTATCTACTGCAGGAGAGCAAAGGCCTAGAATAAAGAATAAAATAAATACTGATGACAGAATACACATTTTTTTTCATATTCAGGTTTAAAAAAATTCAAATATGACAGGAGTATGACATGAGGCCTTTTCTTATTTACCATTAAGATAATAGAAACCTATGGTTCCAGTCTAGTCAAAAGCTCTACCATGAGTAATTTAGGCAGGCATTAAAGGTTGGTAGTACTTCTTCCACATTGCATATCCTAAAGTGTTATTATTTTGGTTTCTTTACTAAAAATAATGCCCTTTCTAGAGCCTGGCTGGTGAGGAACAGAAGGCAAGCTGAGAACAAAGCAGAAGCTGATACCCCACAAACCCTCCCCCATGGGATATATGTGACATTCCCCAGGCACTCCTGGCTTCCCTAAAGGAAAAACAAATAGTTAACTTATAGAGATCACAATCCTTCAAGATCTGAGTCTCCTTCGGTTTACAAATGTCCTAGTGATTTACAAGGAAGAAACTTTCTTATCAATAGCCTAACTCCCAAAGACCCATAACTCAGTTCCTAAGCCCTAACATCACCCTCCCCTCCATAAAATTCAGGGAGGCTGAGGCAGAAGGAAATGTAAATAAAGTTGAATTTCTTCTAAACCTTAAGCTCATTGACAAGGACCTGTGATACGAGAAGTGTGACATCTCACCAGGAAACTCCCTGGTGTCTTCATGTTGGTATCTCATTAGAGGGAAAAATACCCTGGCTTGCCAATAACTAGATCTCCATTATCCTGAGGGTCTTCTTTACCATATGACAGCCCTTCTGAATACCTGCTTTGTCCTCCCATCCCCAACTCCTGAGAATATAATCAGCCACTCCCAGGATTGCAGGGCAGCAGTTCTTTCTGCCCACGGGTCCTGGCCCCATGATGTAATAAACCGCTATTTTGTACCAAAGACGTCTCAAGAATTCTTTCTTGGTCATCGGCTCCGGATCTCACTTATGTTCTAAAATTTCATCATGACCATTATAGATGTTAGATATTAGAAACTGGCACTTAAGCCAGAAAGAATATTCAAATAGCCAATGACAATATAACAATCACAGGGACATTTCCAAAGAAGTTCCCATACTATTCACCAATGCCAATGACAAAATAGAAAATTAAAAACTCCAGCTGTTGTACATCTACCCTTTGTAAAATGATGGCATGCAGAGGTTGTTAGAATAGCATCTTCAAGCATACTTCTGAAAAATTTTCCCCAGGATTAGAATAATCAGTAAAATCTAAGTAGAAGATATGACTGGAACTGAATCTAATCTCTTCTTTTTAAAATATTTTATTTATTTGAGAGAGAGAGAGAGAGAGTGTGTGTGTGTGTGTGTGTGTGTGTGTAAACACAGGGGGAGAAGCAGGCTCCCCGTGAGCATGACCAGGAGCCCAAGGCAGATACTTACCTGACTGAGCCACCTAGGCACCGCAGGAACCTAATCTAATCTTTTGAAGTTCAGTTTTTATTTTCTTATCTAAAAATGAACAAAACTAACTATTTGGAGTTGAGATTGGGAACATACAAGTTTATAGATAGAATTCATAACATACTTAAGAGTAGCAAAACACAGAAAAAAGTAATTAACACAGTAATTTCCTTCCCTGAGGAAACATATATTCAGTGATTTTAACTTAAAATATATTACTTATATAGGTCATTTATACTAGAAAATTTCATTTGTATGAAAAATCAGATAAACAGGCATTATGAGCAATCATTAAGTGACATTACAAATATAAACACATTCAGAAGACTGACTTTGTAGGTAAGGTCGTATAAAGAAGGAAATGGGAAATCTATTTCATGACTTGGAAAAAATGCAAGAGACAGCCTATGATGTCAGAAATGCAAAAAGAAAGAAAAAAAAGAAAAAGTAAACAGCATCAACACTGGAGCAAATACACTAATTTTGAGGCAGAGGGAGAGGGTAGCAAAACGGCCCCACAATGTGAAACATCTGGTCATTGAATCAAAAATGGACTTTAATTGGAAACAGACAGATGGCATAAACACTATTAACACGGAGAAAGCTGTTGCGTAGACAGAGAGATCTAGGATATTGACTTTGGCTGTACTGTCTTTATTTTGCATTGCCAATGTTATTCAAATTGATGGAAAATCAGGGAAGGCTGACCTTCTTGCTTAACATTTCTTCAGGCCCATTCCTGCTCTTTTAAATTGATAATTACCTACTCTCATTAATTAAATAAATAGGTAAAACATCTCTGTTTTTGATATTATGCACATGTACGTAGGGTGAAAGAAAGGGCTGTCATACACAAGCTTCTAGCTTTCTTTTGGCAATATTAGCTCAAAATAAGTTTCTAAGTATTTTTATTGTAAGAAGCTAAAAATTTTATCATTCTTAAAGTTGAAAGTAAGGATTCAGGAATAATTGTCTAAATCTTTTTTCTTAATAGTGCATATCAAAACATGATAAGAAATTCAAACACAGTGAGATAACCAGGTGATAGAAATATTCTCATCTAGATGGTTTATCAGATGTGATTTACAGAGTTGTTAAAGATATTTAATCATTACATTCAAGTCTAATCTATAAATCCATTTTAAATAGGCTTTGTCACAGAGTATTTAGTAAAAAAGTGCCAGTGATAAGTGTTTTTAATAAAATTCTTTTCAGAAGTATCTTATTTATGCACTGGTGATAAAGCCTTTTTTGTACACAGAAGAAAGCATTATTCATTTAAATTAGTGACTCAGACTCCAATACTGATTTGTTTGAGAATCTGATGAAAATGAAGGATATTCCTTCCTGAAAAAACACATCCACACAGAATTTTTCAAATATTTTAAAGAAGTTTATCCTTTAAAGTTCCATATTTGGGTTTCATGGATCCAGGTAGAGAATCTCTGGTTTCAAAGAAATTTAGAGATAAAGTTAGCAAATACAGTCGAAATTGGGTGTAATGATAGAGCTCACTTTCCCAATTGCTTAATTAAGTCACTGCTCACGTGTTTAAAATCCTGAATAGTTAATTATATAACTTTCTTTTCTGTTTTAGTTGTCTGAAAGTTCTACTCTATAATATACCAAAACAGATGAAATAGTTGAATGGGATTACAAGTACACTTACCATGATAAGCACTGAATAATGTACAGAATTGTTTAATGACTATATGGTACACCTGAGACATATATAACACTGTTAATTATGCTGGAATTAAAAATTTTTTTAAATCACGAGAGGTTAAGAATTTTAACAAGCAGAGTCTTAAATATTACCTTGATAGAGTTATAATCCAGTTAATATAAAAAAAAACAAAAAAAAACTTGGCAAAGATATTTTTTAATCTGTTATTATCTTGCTTATTATCTTACTTTTTCAAGTGCTTTTGGAAACACGCTTTTTCTAACAGTTTTACATAATCGGCACATCCTTATAATTCCATTGTTTACTTATGATTTCCTTCCTTTAAATTGAACCAAGTTTTATTTTTTCCATTTATAAGTACAGAGCCTTTGAATATATCTTGATAAAAATTGCAATAGGCAACATTTATTGGGCACTGTGCTAAGTCCCCTACAAAAATAATTTCAATGGAATTCTCACAAAAATCTAGGAGGTAATAAGGATGATGAAAAACAACAACAACAACAAAATAATATAATAAAATTTGCTTACCTATAACTTCCATTAATTACTACTAATTCTGTTCTCTGGAATAATCTAGAACAACTCTATTTTAAATCAAAGGTTTTTGGGTTTTTTAAAGACTCTGTGAACATTAAAGAGGAAGAAGGGAACTTATAAGTCATTTTAGATTAAAATTTTCAGTTTAGAAGTGATAAAATTGAGACAAAAATAACAAAATATGCAATACTTCTCTCAACAGTATTGTACCAGGATGCCCTATGTGCCATTAATTTTTCTTTAAAGCATGTTCTTCAGATGGTTCCTTATCCATCCCTCCTCCCAATTGCTCTTTTCAAGGCTCTTCATTAGTGTGGCACTAGGAATCTCATAAGGCTCCATTTGGGGCTTGAGCACCAAGTGGTAGAATTTGTGCTTGCTTTGAAATGACCAGTTTTATTCAACAAATTTAAAAAAAAATCTTTTAAGCGGCTATATTGTGAGGATTTTTATATGAATACCTGTCAATTGATCAGTTTTGTACATTTAGTTTTAGCTTTAATTTTTAAAATGTCAGACAGACCTCAAAAAGATTGAGAAAGAAAAATTGGAAAAATAAAACCACTCAATAATAGATGGTCCTATTTACTGAACACTCACAGTGTGTCAGAAACAGGATTGATTGCATTAAATGAACTGTCTTATGACATCTTCCCAGATATCTCATGCACTAGATACTATTTGGTACTATTATTAATGCACATTTTATAGATAAGGAAACTTAGGTCCAGACATGTAAGAGCCACATAGTTTGAAGTGTGAGAACTAAAATTTAATCTCGGAAAACTCTTTGGGACTCCTAAATTTAGTCACTACATTATAGTACCTCATTCAATTGGTGATAACAGGATAGGTATGTCGGTTCTTCAATATTTTATTATGAAATTAAAGCTTAAAAATTTTAAATACAGAAACATATGAGGCAAAAATTATGTCCACCTTCCAGATAGTAACCAAAATTAGCTTAGTTATATTTTTCCAGGTTTTTTTAGATAAAATAAATTATAAATTTTGGATGGTGTCAGAAAATGGTAATGGTGTTAAAAGCTGAAGTTCATAATCATTTCTGCCATTAAGAAAGATATTTTCCTTTTGCGAAATATTTTAGCAGAGTAGGTTACCTATAACCAGATTAACAGGTGCATTTCCACTGTTTATACAAGGTAATAAAACTGATTAGCCAACGTGATATTATAAAATTTCATAATCAACATATCTCCAAGTATTTTTCAACTTTGAGTAGATTATTATGTTACATGAGCCACAAACTATAAAGGCTGAACATCCTGCAAACTGCATTTTACTGGTTTGATCAAATAAAATGCACATAAATTAATCTAGCATCTATTTAATGATACGCATAATTGCTGTTGTGCTACATGGTAATTAAGCCTGAATGGACAACAGATGATTATAATTTTACATAGTCAAGATAAAATTCTATAGCTCTTTTATTATTTCTTCAGTATTTTCATGACTGGTAGTACTGACAATTTTATTTGATACCATGTAAAACTTAATCCTCATTAATCACACACACATATTCTGGCCCCATAGCTACTCCCTCCAGCACCCGGGTCTTAATCTGACTCCTCCACTGTTAAAGAGTTCTATTAATACAAGTCTCTCCTCTCTTCTGTCTCTGCAGCTACTCACCAAGATTAAGACCTTAAGACCTGTTTCCCTTCTCTGAAATTTTCCCCCACCTAAGAACTAAATAAAACAAAATTGTGTAAAGAATGGCTATGGAATAAGGCCTTATTTGGCTTTGAATTTATTCTCTACTTAATTCCTTTTGCATGAAATTGAGCAATACATCTAAGCTCTTGAACCTCAGATTATCTGTACAATATGGGATAAGACTGGTACCTACTTGAAAGAAGTATTATGTGAATTACATAGCTAATGGATGTAAAGATTTTGGCCCAGGCTGTGACATAGAGTTATTGCTCAACAATTTGTAACTGATGGTATTATCTTTGCCTCAGCCTAATTCCCTCTTTAGCTATCACAGGTCCAGAGAGCTAGGGGCTCTGTGGATCTGATGCTTAGATAACTGACTTGTTTGGCTAGGCTGACCCAGGACTGTGGCAATCCCCACAGACTCTCAGAACATGGTCTGGGTGCTTAGATCTGAGGCCAAGGGAAGTTTTAGGGGAGTAAAGGTAATTGTTCACGTAAGGGGAAGGAAGGCTGGTGAAGGACAGTTGGAGGTTCGAAAAAGCCAAATCACCAATTAACCAGAAAGGTTGGTTAGAGTAGATTAAGTTGCAGGGGTCCAGAAGCTGCAGGCATGCATGTGGGTGACTGCATATACATTCCAGCTCCCCAAAACACATAGAAATCATATCATGGTAACTGCAGCTAGATTATTTCCAGAATCATTATTTTTTTTTAAAGATTTTATTTATTTATTTGTCAGAGAGAGAGAGAGCGAGAGAGTGAGCACAGGCAGACAGAGGCAGAGGGAGAAGCAGGCTCTCTGCTGAGCAAGGAGCCTGATGTGGGACTCGATCCCAGGATGCTGGGATCATGACCTGAGCCAAAGGCAGCCGCTTAACCAACTGAGCCACCCAGGCGTCCCCAGAATCATTATTTTTACTACAAAAATGTTCCTCTACAATAAATAATTTAGTTTTACACTTCAAATAAGCCACAGTAGTGGTCATAATATTTCAAGGACAAGGAAAAAATCACTACCTACTTTGGTCTCTGAAGGAGAGAAAATATTCATCCTGTAATACTTTTATGCCAAGGCATACCATACAAATGGCCAGGATTGATGATACAGTGAAACTCATTCACACTTAAATATATTTAATGAATCAGGAGACATAATGAGTTAAGCTATTTCTCACTTTCACTAGGGGTAAAGGATTAGAAAGCAGAGTGTCCTGTAGATGTCCTGCCTTGGGTGTGAAGGGTAGATAACATCAAAGAGAGGGGAACAGATGCAAAGACAGAATAGTGGCACTCTGAAAAGTGACTCTGAAGGTGTCCAGAGTTTTCCCAGGCTGTGCTTCTTATCTTAAAGACAAACAAAATTAAGAGTTATGTTTTCCTGTCTATGATGTAGTTTAGGAAAACACTTTTCATTATTATACTGTAGTGGAGAAATGATATATACAGAGTTGGAGGTGGTAACGATAGTGATAATATTTATCTGGATTTTACAATGCTCTAGGTACAGGGAAATTCTGACTCATGATTAGCAGAATAAATAACAGATAGTGCAAGAAGCTTTTATAACTTTACTTGTTTTCCCACAAGTCAGTAAAGTACAATAAAACAAAGTGCATTTTAATTATCAAGACATGATAGACTGTAACTAAGTTCTGTATTAAAAAGTTACTGGTTATAAATCAATATAATTGAAACCATACGTGTGCTAATTCCTAATTGATGATTGAATGCATTTGTTGTCAGAGAGCCCAAGCAGAATAATTACATCCTGTCACTCCAGCTCTCAGGAAATTGAGGGCCCATATCAAGGGAGAAAGTTCTAATTCAGGGATTTTGTAAGTTCTACAATCACATTTCTGAGAGTACAATTGGGAATGTATTTTAGGTGCATATGGATTTTCTTATTAATTCTAACTGAAAAGTAACAACCCATATTTAGTCAACCGGAGCCATATTAGTTCATTGGAAATAGAGCCTTCATTATGATATCAAATTGTTCTTGCTTAGATAGTCTTGAAATGTTAGATCTCTTTTATGTGGCAGGATAACATTAATTGAATATAAATAATGTATTTTAGGAATAATAGACTGCAAATATATTTATTTATCAAATCTAGAATCATAGATGTGGCATCTACTAAATGCCACTTATGATAATATTCTTCAGTTATGGTTTTGGTATGAAGAATATGTTTATATAGAAAAATACTGGACCAGGAAATCTAATTAAAATTATTACTAAAATCATAAATGGACGTACACATCCATTAATTCATCACTTCATTTCAAAAATAATTAGTGGCTATATTCTGGCCTATCTTAGGTATCACCGATACAAAGTTACATAAAATTTTTTAAAGATTTATTTATGCTAGAGAGAGAACACACAAGCAGGGCAAGAGGCAGGAAGGAGACAGAGACATCTCAAGCAAGTGCAGGAGCCTGATGCATTGTTTGATCTCACCACCCTGAGATCATGACTTTAACCAAAATCAAGAATTGGCTGCTTAACCAACTGAAATACCCAGACACCCCTGGAATCCATTTTTAAGGAGCTCACAGTCTATGTGGTAAAAGTGGATGGGCAAATACTCCCTATGAAATATGATAAGCACATCATGATATGTATATGTAAGGTATAATAATGGATAAGAAGACTTAGTAATGAATTATTCAGAAGGGAAGT
This sequence comes from Mellivora capensis, assembly GCA_004024625.1. Taxonomy (NCBI): domain Eukaryota; kingdom Metazoa; phylum Chordata; class Mammalia; order Carnivora; family Mustelidae; genus Mellivora; species Mellivora capensis. The sequence goes on from PISX010021405.1 coordinate 30,631, forward strand.
TGGGCAGGTGAGAGAAACTTTAGCAGACACAGTGGCACAAACATTTCAGGTTATACAAAGTACCTAATGGAGAACCCAACACCTATGCATTTAGTGCATCCTAGTGAAATATAGCAGCAACACAATTAAGTAATAACAACAAAATGCAATGGTAGAGTGGAAAGGAAAATACTAAAAGACATGCATCTAGAGAAGTAAGCAGTGTGTGTACCAGAGCTTGCCAGAATATGCAATGCAAATTTGGAAGTGGGGAGACTTTAAAATAATTTAAGCAGGCATGTAATATAATATTTAAGAAATGTACTAATCTTTAAATTATTAAGAGACTATGAGGAAAGCAGATGTTGACATTCTCATTTCCTTAGGGATTGGACAGGCTGGCAATGACTGTTTAGGGTCAATAGCTAGGAGTTGGGTCCATTATGATCTATAGTTTATGCTATTCAGAGTAGCACAAGATAGGTAAAGCTGGTGAGCTTTTGAACATTAATGTTTCACAAAGAACATACTTAAGGGAGCGCCATTGTTTCTAAGCCTGTAAACTTTCCAATCCTAGAATATGTGCAAATCTCTCCTTATAATTCTATCCCAATTTTGACTCTGATAGCTATAGGCCTATTCTCCTTTCACATAAAAATTCTCAGTCCTAGCTAAAACCTTGACTCTTAAGATTTCACCCTCCATTTACTTAATGTTTAGCAATCTGACTTACATCCCCGCAATCCATTAAAATAATTCTCGCTAAGGGCACCTTACTCTATGTAATTGGTAGATAATTTTTTATTCCTTCTCTAACTGGGGGACTCTATCACTTTGAAAACCCCAAATTCTACCTTGGTACTGGTGTCATTACTCTATCCCTTTTCCCCTCCTGTGACCTATAGCTCTCATTCTTCTTGCTAAATCCTCTTCTTTAAATACTGTTTTTATTAAATACTGATTTTCTTTAAAATACCTTCTTTAACTCTCTCCTAAAATCCATATATATATTTTTTAATATGATTACTTAGAGAAAGAGAGAGAGAGAGCGCATCAGGAAGGGCAGGGCAGACTCCCTGATGACTGTGGAGCCCAACATAGGACTCATTCCTATGACCCTGAGATCATGACCTGAGCTGTAATCAAGGGGCTGGCACCCAACCAACTGAGCCACCCAGGCACCCCTAAGATCCTTATCTTATAGTCAATATTATGCTAGATGTCAAACTTTTTTCTCAAATCTTCCTATTGAACTGGTAACATTTTGTTGTGTAAATGTGCCTTTATCACAGCAGCTGTAACACTTGACTAAACTCATTTGTTTATATATATATATATATATATACCATAATAAGAAAATTTTAAGGAGAGGGATCCTTTATAGCTGCTCTATTTATTCCTTTCATTTTTACCCAAAGTGCCTGCTATAGAGCCAGTATTTATTATATACCAGACTTGATACCAAGTGTTTTTTTACATTATCTCATTACCTCCACTAAAACACAGATATTATTCTCATTTTACATATGAGGAAACTGCCATTTTAGGAGTTGGGCAAAACTTTCAAGATCACATAGCTACTAAGTAGCAAAGCAATGTTAGCATAAAGTCAGTGTGACTCTAAAATCCAATGTTAAATGCTTTATACATATATTATCAGTCATTAAGCCAAAGGTAGCAAATTAGTTGCTTATCTTGTGCCTCCTTTCACTGACCAGTGGGGGCCACTGGGAGTGCTGTACAGAGGATTTTTGAGGTTGAATCTGTACTCACTGGGAAAGAGTACTATAGCTGCTCAACATTGTTCATGAAGAATATCCAATGGTAATGGAGTATGTTTGCAATCATTACATTTCTATACTTCCTACTTGGGAAAGATTGATGATTGGATAATAAATACGTTTTATGGTTTTTGAACTAGTAGATCTTTTTTTTTTAAGATTTTATTTATTTATTTGAGAGAGAGAGAATGAGAAGTGGGAGGGTCAGAGGGAGAAGCAGACTCCCTGCCGAGCAGGGAGCCTGATGTGGGACTCGATCCTGGGACTCCAGGATCATGACCTGAGCTGAAGGCAGTTGCCCAACCAACTGAGCCACCCAGGTGTCCCTGAACTAGTAGATCTTAAAACATTTTGGAGTAGTTCTCCAAATAGGATAGTATGATTCCCTAGGATTTATGGTACTCTAAGTTGGCAGAGCAAAATAAATAAAAACATCACTTTCTTTATTGATTCTTTCCTTTTCCTCCCTTCTTTTCTCCTTCACTCTCTTCCTTCATCTCCCCTTCACATTTTATGGCCTCTGATGCAACTTTAATTCTCCTGAGGATAGGTAGTGTGTTTTATCAGTAATTATATTCTCCATAGTACCTTGCATATAGTTGGTATTGAATAAATATTTGTTGAATAATTACTTAAAAGTTGTCATCTTTTAGATACATGATCTCCTAATAAGCTTCCCTTTCTAGCCCAATAGATGAAAAGAAATTAATATGTTGATCGGGTAGTTTTATTACTGATAATTATGATGAAAGCAAATAAGAGGACTACTTCCAGTTAATCACTTTTTTCGTTACCTAACTTACTCCTCTGACCCTGCTTGAAAATAATGTCTTTATCCTGAAGTCTTAATGAAGTTATTCACACTGAATACCCAATTAGATTGTATTTTATGTAATAAATCTCCTGTTCTGTGTTCATCTTAAAGAAGCAGATTCCTGGGCTGCTAAAAGAATTACGCTTTTACCTGAGAATGTTTCTTATTGATGGACACAGCCTCATCTATCTAGATTTTTATTATATTAAAACCCAAACTCTACATTATTGTAGCTTATTATATGTTCATAAATCTTAGAAAAACCAACACTTTAAGGCAATAACTCCAAAAATTGTAAAGAAATAATTCTGATTAAAAAATTCAGCTGTTTCGGAAACTACATGCGTTGGAGAGGATGTGGAGAAAGGGGAACCCTCTTACACTGTTGGTGGGAATGCAAGTTGGTGCAGCCACTTTGGAGAACAGTGTGGAGATTCCTCAAGAAATTAAAAATAGAGCTTCCCTATGACCCTGCAATTGCACTACTGGGTATTTACCCCAAAGATACAGATGTGGTGAAAAGAAGGGCCATCTGTACCCCAAT